>CAOLHI010003990.1:0-141069 GCA_948474755.1 Ctenosaura bakeri | reverse complement strand
AGGGCATGCTGTAGTAACCTAATATCAAAATGGCCTGAAATGAAAGACTGGTTACTGTTTGGTGCCAGAGGAAGAACAGCAGGAGTGCCAGGCAAATGTCTTTGGAGAGAGCATCCCATAAATTGGGCAGCACCACTGAGAGATCTCTATTTTTGGTAGCCATTCACCTAACTTCATTCAGCAGGAAATCACAGAAGAGGGCCTCCAAACATCATCCCTTTAGATACTATGGTCCAAAGTTTAGGGTTCAGTACCTAAAAATTGGGCTTGAAAGTGAGCTGGGAACTAATGTAGGTTGTCCAATTAGACCAGATAACAAGAGAGAAGGTTATCATATGGACTACTGGAGAATGGTTGGGGCAAAGGACTCATTGCACAAGAGCCAGGTTAACAGACCACACAACACCCCCTCCAGTTGGCTCAGATGTGTCTGTGTCTAAGGACCCTTCCCCCTTCTTTTTTTTTGGTTAGGACTCCTTGCAAGTAAAATGTGAGCCACTCCACTAGGAATAGGCTTCTCTTGCAGCCCACTGAAATATCTGTGCCTAGTTCTGAGGTGGAAGGAAAGGTCAGTCTTCCCAGGATGGGAAACAGAAACTGTCTGTTTCTGTTTCAGTATAGCTCAGTAGCAAAGGAAATCCTCTGTGAGGTTTAAAATGTATGTTCAAATCCTCTCTCTTATGACTCAATATCAAACTTTCGGTTTGGTCAAGGATCCAAAAGGCAAGCTGGATCATCTACCCTCCTCTTCCCTGCTGTAGGGCTGGAGCTCCCATATTCTATTTTAGATTGTTCCTGTGGTTCCTTGCATAGCATCTTCTGGAATCCTCCCAACCAGGGCTTCTTGGCCAAATAGTTTCCCTCTCCTTCAATGGATTTTGAGTGCTGATCCTCTGGAGGGATGTATATGCGCTTCCTAGGTCTCCTGCTGGAAAAGTTGAAGTCCAGTGCAGGCTTTCCTCCCTTCCAGAAATCTCATAATTTTGAAAAAATTTGCTGCCATGGAAAAAATTCATCCTTTTTTCAGAAAAAAAAATGTATTTTTTTTGGAAAAAAATGAAAAATGCCATTTGCTCTTTTTATGGGTTGAAGTCACTTTGTTAATTTAGTAACTGAAACTGCTTTAGTGACTTAAACATTATATATCTATATAAACTTGACATGCCATAATATTATCATGTTTGATGTATTAAAAATTAAGCTTATTAATAATATAAATAGAAATTGAATTCACTTTTTAAACATTTTATTTTTGGTTGCAAATGGAGCTGCAAGGTCCAGAAATATAAAGAAAATTTGAACTATATGGAACCTCTTTCCAGTTTGTGCTAATTTCTGGAATGGGTGAAAAGAAGAAACAAACACAATAAAAAGAAGAAACTAGTATTATTAGTAAAACAGAGAAAAGTATTCTGTGTCTACACATTCCCCATAGAGTCAAGAAAACTACACATTGTAAAGTCGAAGCCAGCCAGAAAAGTCAGCAGTAGCAGAACATGTTATCAACCAACTTGGACACAGAATGCTTTTTGAAAGCACAGAAATTCTGGACCATTCTAACAACTACTATGTCAGATTACACAGCAAGGCCATTGAAATCCATAAACATATGGACAATTTCAACAGGAAAGAAGAAACTCAGAAAGTAAACAAAATTTGGCTACCAGTACTGAAGAACACTAAAATCAAGACTCAAAACATGCCAATGAACACCACCCAGACTCTGGAGGTTCCTCTACAAGAAACAATACAACAGATGGCTAATGTACTTACTGCACTGTTATGCATATCCTCTGACTAACAACTCAACCTGGGGGATATTCCACTTAACAATAGGCCATCATGTGGGCCAACTTAACATATGCAAATTGCTTCCTCCCACCCGGAGACTACACAAATATATATACTCTGTCTCACTTCCATGCCACCAGATCCCCTGAAGATGCCAGCCACAGATGCAGGCGAAACGTCCAGAGGAAATACTAATAGAACACAGCCTCAAAGTCCAGAAAACCCACAGCAACCTATAAACTATACATTCATAAAAAGAACTGAGAAAAGGAAACAAACACCAGCAAATTTAATGATCTGACCTTGTCCAAAGTCTTAAATAAAAGTCTTACATAGGTTTTAGAACTGATTTGAGGCATTAAATATGTGAAGAATTTATTTAAAACATTTTATACATCATTCTGTTGTAATAATTTCCTTCAACTTTTAGGGAAAAAAGTCGGGGGGGGGGTCTTTCTGATTTTTTTCCTCCCTCTCCCAGGCCTTCATATTTTTCCACCTTTCCTTTTGTTTCAGCCATAAAATTGTGCTAGGAAGTATGGAAAGGGGACTTGAGCATCCACAGTGCAGATTACTAGGGACCTGTATTAGAAATGTCACTATGCCATTGCCAAGAGGACTGAAGGAGTGGGGAATATGTTGTCTGTAGATCACTTTGCTTTTGTGAGGTTACTAGATCCCTTAACTTGCTGGCCTGGTCCCTGATTTGGCAATGTTTCTATAGAACCCAGCAATGGGTTACTTTCTTCCCCATTGTTCTAGGATTGTTTCACAAATCTGCTTTTGTTTTAATTAACTTTTCTCTTGATCTATATTTATATTTTTGGTATCAAGGTGGTGGTTAATGAATACATCTGAGTGGGCAGCAATTTTCCCAATATATTTTTGTAATAAATTTATCAATTTCCATGACCAGAATTTCCACTTTCATTAGACTGAATGGGAAAACCTCATGACAGCGGAGAGATCAACGCCAGGTAAGTGCTGGCTTAGGAGCATTATCTGAGAGGATATACAAATCATTTCATTCCACTTGAGGAATGAATAGGGAGGATAAAACAGCATCCACATCCAAAATTGTTTTCATCTTGCGTGAGTAATAAAGCAAAAGCCACATACATTTCAGACTTATGTCAAAAAGAAAGAAAGAAGCACCTTTCCTTTAAAAACTAAATATGCAATCCTTGTGCAGGAAGAAACTACAAGCCTTTTAAAAATATATTTATTTCTGTTTCACCTTTCTTTTATCATCTTTGTCATGAAAATAAGTTAGGTTGTCTTTTGAAGTGAAGTAAAAAAATCTGAAGACCAATTATCTTGGCCTAATACAGAAATATTTTCTTTTTCTTTTTTTAGGCAACAGGGTTCAGACAACAATAAATCCCACATGCATAAGCCTTCATTAAGTTCTTACAGCAAAAATGTATTTTCATAAAGCACAGATCGCAAACTTGCATTTAAAGTATGAACATTATTCTTTTTTACTTCATTAGACAGTAATCCAGATAGATAAATTGCAAATGTAAAACTTCAATACACTCTCCTCATCATTCATCTAGAGCAGAGGTGGGAATCAGGCAGCCTTCTAGCTTCCAGCCATCCTTGCCATGGGCTATTGCTTACTAGTGTTGCTGGGAGATGTAGTCCACCAAAAATCTGCAGGGCACCATGATTCTTACCCTGGTCTATAATCTAGACTAGAGATGCAAAGACTGGATAAAGCAGGAAAAATTGGGTGAAAAAATGTTTCTCCCATTTTCCCCCCAAATAATTTACGTTTTTCTGAAGAAGAAAAAAAGAAGGAAAAAGATGGATTATGGGATATTTCATTTTAGAAGGATGAATAAAATATTTAAGACAAGCTGTTCATATATCATAATCTCCAACATTTCACAGATGAAAACTGAGACCCCCATGTGCTCAAGTAACAGATCTGAGTGTGGTGAAGATGGCAAAAGATATTAATGAGGAAGAACACACAAGCTAGGAGTGGCCGTAGCAGTTTGGTATTTTCTCAGGCTACAGGAAAGGGCAAGCTAGATTCTACCCCCTCTCCAGTCTACTTCCTGCTGAGTTAATTGAGGCAAACTATTTTTGAACTCTGAACTCAGTTTGTACTAATAGAAGTAAACTGAGGACCAAGCAGGAAAGTGGGAGGGAGAGAAAATAGGACATTTTAAAAACAGCTGAAAATGTTTGATGGTAAAGCATTGCTCAGGACAGTCCAAATCAAAACAAGAGGAAGGTATGATATATGTATTCCTCGCCTCACACTATTTTAAAAAACTATATAGCATATGGCCATTTCTGTAAGACTATGTACACTGCAATTTTCCTCTCAGTTTTCTAATTCTCACTCTGTTCTATGTTCTATTAAGTGCATCACCCTATTCGTGGCTATTGCTATTTGAATGAAAAGGACCACATAGTTTAAATGCATCCCATTATCACACTTTGGAACAGACATCTCTCCCCAGTGTGCCCACACGATATTGTTTACCACCAAGCAGTTTCACTGAATATATGCCTCCCAGTATACTCATTGTTAGTTTGGAAGAAAGCTGTCCCCAGTTTCCACACAGAAGAAAATTCCTCCAAGGCAGTAAGAACCCCCTTGACTGAGGTGGTGATGGTGGGGAGGCAACTCCATGAAATTTGGGATGGAGGACCACCCAAGCTCCTAAAGTGATAATTTTGGCAGGAAGTTTGTGGGAAGCAAAATATCCCATTAACCATAGGCATTGTTTGTAGAATTTCTGCTTATTGAAGCTAATCAGACAGGATGAATTCAGATTCTCACTGGTTACTTGAAAACAAAGTGGATGTGCAGATTCACAGTTTCTCCATTTGATGTGAGCTTAACAGTTATTTCATTGAGCAGCTGCCAATTCTCTTACTCTGTACTTCTGAAAGCAACAAAGAAGCATGTGGAGGGTAAAAGAATGGCATTCACTGAGCTTAGCAAATTTCACAAAGCTGTATCTATTTAGCAGCTCCTTCAAAACACAGTTGCTCCCATCTTGCTTCCAAGCTGAGCAAAAGAGTGCCATTCAGCCTGGGAAGTTTGGGAAGAAATTGGCACTAATTTTACTGCCCCAAGGAAACTGTTAACTACAGGCACTTTGGCTAAGTGAGATAGGATTCTGGATGGTACTGTTCCTAAAACATACTGACAATATTACTGTGGAGCAGTAATATCCCTTAGTAATTTTTTTACATCATCTTTACACCATCTTTCAAGGTGAAATCCTTCTCATCATCACTCACAAAAGAAGTAGTTGAATCTAATCAAGGCATGAATGACTCTGGCAAAGTGGGATGCAGCTGGCAAAACAGCTGGAGTGGAGAGGAGCACCAGTGCCACCTTTGCTTCCAAAGATACCATTAGGTTCAGGAGAACCTTCAAACTGTGCACCCGGTCTTTCAGGTGGGCATTATCCAACACTGATCTCACATCTCCACCCAGACCAGGTGTTTCCACGCAGTGGACTCCCATCTGATCTGAATATAAGAACTATGCTGGACTGGACCAGCATCCTGATCACATAGTAACCAACCAGATGCCATTGGAAAGTTAACGGGTAAGAATAGAGTGCAATAGCATCCTCACATTTGTGTTTCCTAAGCCTGAGATCCATACTGGAAGTAACATATAGCCATCATAGTAGTAAAATAGCTATCATGAGTAAAATTCCTCAGCAATTAATGACAACAACCACTAGAGGTTATATGAACCCATTACGATTGCTAGCCATTGATTCTCTCCACTAGTAATATTTATGATAATATAAATATAATCAAAGTCAAGCAGTGGCACACATCTTGCTGAGGTTGGCTACTGGAATAGATAAGCAGCAGAAGACAAAGAATTAAGAGGTACCATTTTTTTCTGTTACTTCTTGGCAAATAACTCATCTCCATCTCCTTAAGCACTCTTCCCCTTTAAAACTGTTTGTTGTTTGGGAATGCCAGGACTTTGTCTATACAAGTGTGAATGTATAATATACTTTTCCCTTTAGGTGCATAACATCTGGTAACAGCATTTTCTCTCAAAAAGCATGCAATATTTTGCATAGAATAAGTCCCAAACTGCAAAGATTCTTGCACATCTAGGATTTTCCTAGTCAAGTTTCTGACACTTGGGAAACCCATCCTTTGAAAATTTTCAAATATTCTTTCCATCCCTAGGGTTGACTACTACAGCGTGTCTCGAAAACAGATTCTCTTTGTGCAACTGGCATGCCTGGCATCCTATCAGAGATGTTGTGGCACTAACAGGAGTTTGCCATTGAAGTCCATTCCAGCTCTGTGATTCTAAATTGTATCTTAACACAACAATAGCTACCCATTTACAAAATAACATTCATATAATATCCATACCAGGCATGACATGTTTTTTTCAGCCCAGGTATCTCTGTGTTAAGTACAATTTTTTTAGTTCTGCTCAAAAAAACCTGAGCTGAGGAGAAAGACAGTGATAAACCTATTCCCATTACAATTCCATAATGATCATCTTATGGACTTAGAACTTTTGCCGTGTAGTCTAATTGAGACACATTTTGTCATTAAATGAAAGAGAAAGATAAGCATTTTGAGGGTCTCAAGCTTCTCCTTTAGAGAAACATTTCAAAAATTATCTCATCACAAATCTTGGCTTCAAAGAAACTGAGATGTTGAGCTAACTAGTGGAAATTGGGGCAATTTATGGTGTGTTTAAATTTCAGAGAAATACTGCTCTCTGAAAAATGTTTTAGAAATGCTGTGGAGTTCAACAGAGCTTGTTTTTTATTTTAATTAGGTTAAATTTCACATTGGATTTCTCCCTTAATTTAATAAGGATATAACAAAATGATTTTTTCTTTTTTGGTAAAGTTCACTGTAATTTTCATAATCTGCCAGGCAGGAAAAAAAAAAAGATTCACTCATACTGCTGTATTAAAAAAATTGTTTAATCAAAGGTTGTATATTATGATTAATGGATATTGGATATTATCTTCTGCAGTTTAATGCGAAGAAAATGGCTTGGCTTTCTAAATCTACCTGCTCAATGAGCCCTCCTAAAATGCCACTTTTCCTCTTCCTGCCACCACTGCTGAAAAAGTTACTATTACAGATGGAACATAATGAATCATAGAAATCATAGAATCATAGAAATGTAGAGTTGGAAGAGACCACACGGGCCATCCAGTTGAATACCCTGCTATGCAGGAACATCCTCCAAGCATTCCCAACAGATAGCCATCCAGCCTCTGCTTAAAAACGTCCAAAGAAGGAGACTCCACTACACTCTGAGGCACCATATTCCACTACCGGACAGCCCTGACCATCAGGAAGTTCTTCCTGAGGTTCAGGTGGGATCTCCTTTCCTGCAGCTTGAATCCAAGGAAGCATATGAACCAGAATACACGTGCTATAGCCATATTGGTATATGTGTAGAAGGGGAGAGGAAGTAAGTAATGTTATCGTTCAAGCATGCTAGTAGTGACAAGGGAAAATGGAAAGTGGATTAGGCCTTCAGGACTAACAAAAAGTGCACACTAGCATTTTCACTGACATGACAGAACTGGTATGTTGAGGTATGCTATTGGTTTTATGAAAGCAGTTGAAAATAACACAAAAGCCACAGAATGAGATAGTACCTTATTGTAACTCAAGTGTGTTTATGCATTTTCCAGTGTAAGAATGATGATGATGAAGAAATATACCTATTTCTTAGTTGCCTCTTCCTAAGAATTAAGGCAGACAACAGATTAAAATACAGATTAAAATACAACAAATGTAACACCAGTTAAAAAACATGGAAAACCAGTTAAAAGAGCATATAAAACCAATACATTTTAAAAACAATCAGTTCACACCTTAAAACTGATTTTAAAAAGATCTAGATAGGTCTGCTGCAAGAAATGGGTCTTTAATGCTATTTTAAATTCAGATAGCATATCCAGCTGTTGAATCCCTGCTGGCAGATTATTCTATAATCCAGGGGTGGCTGAAGAGACAGTCCTCTGGGTATCAGTTACCAGGCTTGTCCTGCTTACCTGAAGGCCCCCTGAAGACCTGGGTGTAAGGGATGGATTACTCAGAAGAAGATGATTCTGCAAGTATCTGGACCCAAACCATGAAGGGCTTTAAAGATAACAATCAACATGTTGCACGTTGTACTTTGAACATCCAAGAAGGATCAGACCAAAGGCCTGTGCAGTCCAGCATTCTGTCCTAACAAGAGGCCAAGCAGATGCTTATGGAAAGACACAGGGAAGAAAGTTCAGCAGCATCCTTTCATCTGTGTTCCTCAGCAGCTAGCCCTGAAAGCATGCCAAGATGCCATCTTGACTAGTAGCCATTGATACAGCTGTATTTTCTAGTAATTTGTGCAAAAGCTCTCCACATTCAGGGTCATCTGTATATGTGGCAGACATATAGATACCAACAGGAAAATTTAAAGCTGTATGACAACAAAGCATCAAATATTAGTCCCCACAAGAGTAGAACCACTGAAATCAATGGGGCTTGTGCAAGTGAAGACTAACAAGTTCCACTCATCTTTAGTGGGTGTACTTAGGACTGTTACTAAAAGTAGCTAACAATGGTTATTAGTTCTTATTTATGAAAGATATCTCAGTAGACTTTTCAACACATGTCTAGTGATGACAGTCTATAAATAGCACTTTTCACTTGATTGATGGCCATGTCTAAACACTACAGAAGGTGATTTTAACCACATACAAGAGGAAGGGTTTCCTAGACATAAGTGAAAACTCGTGTTTAAAATAACAAACCACCCTTTCCCCCTGGAATTCTTTCCGTGACTATTACTATAACTCATTCATCTCAAAACTTCCCTGAGAAGTGCCTATGCATATACCTTTGTGAATTTCTATGTTGCTGCCAAATATTAATTGAAACAATTAACTGTAGGGAACATGTGGTTGTGAGAATATTAGTATCACATAATCCTTTCTAGTTAAAGGTCCTTCCTGGATTATTGTGGGAAAGCTCTGGAGTTCTAATTACCTATGGAAGTCCCCAAGGTTACTGCTGAACACAGTAATTAGACGGTTGTAATAGAAGGTGTTAGCAGGGGACAAAGGATTTGTACTAAGTACCGTGGCATTTTCATGGCTATTTACTGTGCAAAATAGCAGAACTTAATGGAATTTGGTGATGCTCACCTGTGACAATTGGCAGCAAAATAATTTAATAGGGATTTAAGAAAAGATAAAAATTATGATTGTTAGTGGGGTTCTTCTTTCTCACGCCTTTATCAGATATTGGGAATGTTTTTCAGTGTTTCTTCGAATTAAGTCTACAGATCACACTACTCTGTTTCTGCTACAGTGAAGTCTATCATTCCCCATAATGCAAAGTACTGAACAAACACTGATATTTTTTTACAATTTGTATTTGCTTTTAATAGGTTTATGGTAGAACAGAGTCCGGTTGAATGTGTTCTATGGAAATCATTCACATATGGCAAATACTGGAACAACTCCACTGGAAAAATAGGTATCTCATATGGCCAAGGCGCAAATTACTACATAAAGCATAAATACTTTTGTTAATCAGAGCCAGATCAACACAGTTCAGCCATGCATACTGGGTGAAATTCGTTATTTTTCATCCCAACTGTCTTGCAAAGGGCATATTATCTCCACATAAATTCTACTTTCAGCATGAATACAGTACCAAGTAGTAATCCTATTAGATTCAACAGAACTAGTGAACTTTTTCAAATTGTTATTTTAAACAAACAAATAAAAACTCATCTCAAAGAATCACATAGGGAAGAGCTTGAGAGGTGGCTCAGTGACTACCTGAAGCCTGTTTCCATCAAGAAGACTATAACATTCCTACGGTATCAACAGACACACATTAGAGATCTTTTTTTTAACAAAAAAAAAAAATTAGAGTAATAGTAGTATTTGGCAGTTATAAATCCCAGACTTCTGCTACTGCAGATGGAAAGAATATTCACTATCATCCATTTCTGGGCTGAAAAATCTATTTCCTGGCACCCAGGAAACCGGGTTAGGAAGAATAATACAGCAGCAAATATTTTGCAATTTTGTCTCAGTATTCACACATCTCAAAGTATTTCAGGAAAGTATTTTGCACATAAATACAACTTCTATGCAAGACAGCAATCCTATACAAAAACCTTTGGAAAAACCATCTATCTTGCATAAGAATCTTGCGCAAAAGCCAGCAATCTTTCCCCCACTCCTGGAACAGCAATCTTGTATAAAAAGATGGGAACATATTTTTGTTGTACAAGATTGCTGCTTTCTGTGCAGGATTTTTGTTGTGCAAGATTTGTCATTTTTATTGTTTTGTTTTTGCATAGAAAAAAAAATCTTGCACAACAGACACACGTGACTACCTGGAAATAGGAAAGAGGTTTTCAAAAAAACTCCACAATTCTCATTGATCGTTTGAATATTTTTCATAGGAATCAGTGATTTTGAGGAGAACATACTCGGCTTATATATATTCCTTTTTGCCCAGAAAACACGTTTTCTGCCCTGAATGCATGATTTCTGTTCAGAAAAATAACATAGACGCATAAACAGTGCTTGAAATCTACACAGAACCTTTTATAGAATGAAGAGGAAAAAATGTTGAAATTATTCATTCTTGTATGAAGGAATGAAATAAGCAAATATTCACATCCCTAGTAGGAGTGAAGGAAGAAAACAGCTGTAAAAGTGAGAAAAATGTTTGCTACAAGCAAGAGACACAGCGCCTTAGCCTTTCAAATATACTTTACTCTTAATGGCACACTCTGGGCTGATTGACACTTTCATAGAAAACCTATTTGTGAATTCCACTATGTTAAAAGATTTAAAGTTGTAAAGGTTCTTTTGAATATAGTATTCTTTCCATGTGCTATATTCTTTCAAGTTTGCTCAATACAGAAGTTTGACTTTATTGTAAAGCAAGAGATGATTAATGAGAATAGCTTCACTGCCCTTATGAAATTTCCAAAGGATAGGCATGCATTCATATATTGACTTGTTGCAAAATGTGAAGTGCAACCCAGTTCTCTTCATATTACTTAAATATGCCTAAAGCTTTCACATACTGGATAAAGACAGGCTATAACTGGCTAGGAATACTATTAAGCAACACATTTATACCTTGGGGAAATTTCTTTTTCGTAGTACAGACTAGAAGTGTTAATTGAGTTTTATCCCCTAATAATGGGTAAAGCTAATATGTCTAGAAAGGCTGTTGATTCCAAAGAGCTGTAAATTGGACAAGATGATATTTTTCAACCTGTCAGACCTATACATGAATACCCCAGAAAGTCAATACTGAAATGTCTATCCTTTCAGCTAAATTAATGGAGTCATCAATAAGTCAATCACAACTGTCATAACGTGGTGGGATCTGACATATAATCGTAACAATGACAGTTACAGTACATCACTTGGGCATTAATGCAATTGTATTTCTTGGCATCAGCTGCCAGAGTCAGAAAAAAGGGTTACAGTTAAGAAAATGGAGAACACAAGAGTATTTAACATTATGCCAGATGAGTCTGGCATGTTATTTTCTTAAACGGTAAGTAATGTGGTGAGCCAAGATGGCGTCATGGAATGAACATTGGACTACAACTCTGGACACCAGGGTTTGAAGCCCCGCTCAGCCATAAAAACACACTGGGTGACCTTGGGCAAGTCACACACTCTCAGCCTCAGTGGAAAGCAAAGGCAAACTCCTTCTAAACAAATCTTGCCAAGAAAATCCCTTGATAGTTTTGCCTTAGGATTGCCTTAAGTCAGAAACAACTTGAAGACACACAACAACAGCAACAATGCAAAGGGATCTTGTAACACCTTTGAGACTATCAGAAAGAAGCATCTGATGAAGTAGAGTCAAGTCTACAAAAGCTTATGCTACCAACCTCCTTGTCCCAGTTAGTCTCAAAGTTGCTACAAGATCCCTTTGAGTACTAACACAGCCGAATTTTAACAACAACAACAATGTGGAAAATTTGACAGCTTGAATATCCCTTGTTTGGCTGATTGTAGGTATACTCCAGTTTCATGCTATTAAATATATAATGAAAAATAGGAAAATTTAAGGTGTGTTTACATGAGTAGGAGGAGGCAAACCATGGCGTATGCAATATAAGTCCAAATGCAGAGCCAGTCTTACACAGCTCTTGTAAAATCCATAAGAAAGTCTACTGTTCAGACTCCCCTTAGGTTCAGGTGCAACATAACACCTCAAGTTTCTCTCTGTATCCAAAGTGGAGCTCTGGACAAATGGCCTCTGGAGACTGTCCACCCATTTCTGAGCAGAGAAAAAAGAGGGACATTTCACCAAAATTTTCAAGGGGGAAAAATAATTTTTCAGCAATTTATTGGAACTGAAATGTATTATTAGTACTGGTTGTGGCTGTGCTTATTTCTTAGTTCCCTTCTTTGTTTATTTCTGTATATGCCTGCATGGGTGTATTGACGGCTTGGCTGCCAATTTGCATTTTCCACAGTATTGCATTGTTTTTAGACATCGGGGTTTCCATGCACTGGCATCAGCCCTTAAGAAAAATTATCCCTCACCTTAGCCACCTTTAGCTTTCTTTGGACTGCTTTCTAAGTTCCTACGCTTGATTTTTCAGTGATCAATGTTCTCCTTAACTTCTGACGACTCTTTCAGATCCCTTTGCCCTGTTGAAATTTTAATACCTTCGTTTGTGGAATTTTTCATCTGAAACATTCTAAGGTAGTGTCATGTACTAGATAATCTATACTCCATAAACCTCACTCTGAGGTAGGCAGTAACTTTATTTGTAGGAATCTGAGCAAAACAGCACACTTACACCAAAGGTATTGAGACTAAAGCATGCATGGAGCTTACACCTTTTATATGTAACAATTCTAAAATTTAGGCATGGTGATGACCATAAACTCCAGCATCACACCACTTCCCAGACAGTTCTCAGACTCATGCCTGCTTCTCACTTCTCTCCATCCTTGACCAGTTTGACCCGAGCACCTATCTCCTGCCCTTTATCTTAAAGATGCCAGATTCCCAAAACACAGAGCATCTTCAGACTACAGTACATTTTCATTTTTGCCCATCTCTGTTCTTTCTTCCCCACACTGGATACACTGTAGCAGTAAAGCAATTAGCCATTGTTACCTTGTAACAAATCCTGGCAAGTTCCAGTACAGATGCATTGTTGCAATAATCTATTAACACTGGATAATTTGTAGCAATTACAAGCAAATTTAATGGAGCTCTACAGCATCTACTTCTACTTTGGTTCAAATACTTTATTTCAATATACATCCAGCAGACCCAACTCATTCCCATGGCAGGAGCTGCGCATCCAGACAGGTAGCTCGCTTTTCCCTCCTGTCATCTCCAGGCCATCTGGTTAGTGGGTGTATTGTGGGAGACGATGAGAATTGTAGTCCAACCCATCTAAGAAGAGGGGAAGGTTATCAAAGGGGTGTTCTACTGATCCTAAATGTGCTGCAGCTTCAACATCAACTAGAGCCTTGGAAGAGAATCAGAAATGCAACACTAACGTACTGCTTTAACAGTACTTTAAAACTAGTGAGAAGTTTTCAAATGACTGTTCAATACATTTCTAATGTAGTCTTCAGCATTCATTCCCAAAATAGCTTTTTAAAGTAAGACCACACCTAAAAAGTGATGTATCTCCTAAGCACTTAGACTTAAAAAAATCACTACAGCACTGATAGATATCATCATCTATCAAACTGCTTCAAAATCTCTTAATTTGATTTTTTTCTAAGCCACAAAGCAGATGTGTTTTGTCAGGCACAATATCACATAATACAGTAGGATTTATTGTGTCTGCACTGAGTAATTTTTGAGGTACAGAATATCTGTCTGCAACCAAGAATTTCACATACTTAAATGAATGTTAATGAGGGGTGTTTTTGCAAAGGAAATTTGACCATCATTGGTGAAGGGACAGGCCTTTAGCTGACTGCTATAGAGAGATGGGGAATATAGGGCCTTCTAAAAGTTGTTGGACTTCTCATAGCTTCAATCAGCATAGCTAGTTGTGGGGGAAGATGGAAGTTGTAGTCCCATAACTTCTGAAGGGTGACATATTCCCCTTCCCAAACTATACAGAATACTAAAGTTCCCCTAGGAAAAGAGCACCTCATTTCTAAGAACAACCATCCCTCTGTGTCTTTCAGCAGGCTTTCTAGGATGCTGGTTGCTCAGAAAAAATAATAGCCATTCTGATTCGCTAAAAGGAAATCCAAACCATTGAGTGTTGGAATATTTCTATGGGTTCTTCTATTTACATTTGCAGTGATTAACTGTTAATAGAGAGTAGAATAGCTATGGCTGAGAACAACAGGTCACACATTAAAAAGATCTGTCTGTGACTGCTTTTGTTACCTGTACAGAATTACAAGTCAGGGAGAATAAAAGGGATATGTGTGTGCGTATACCATGATTACTTGAACTTGGTAGTGCAGAATTTAAACAGCTATCTAGCACAAGATACATATAAACTGAAACTTCAGTTATGAGGTTCACAATAAAAGGATGCAACAACTAGACAAGAATGTTGACTCATATCACCTTGACAATTTACCCATCTCCTGTTAGGAAAATTAACAGGTGGTTGGCCACTATGTACTTACTTACTGGGATGTAACAGCATTCCTTGCTTTCTATTGTTTTTTCTTCCTGTGCTTTCTCTTTCACAGTAAAATCATATTTTTCTGTCACATCCATAGATTTAAGATATAATTTGCCCTTCCACCCAGAGCAAACATTTCACACTATTATCAAACCAGAGTTTACAGTTCCAGTTTCAAGGGCAAGTACTAGTTTCATAGAGTATCCTTCCTCATGAAATGAAAAAATGTGCTTTTCTATGGGAGGAGGGGAGACAGTAAATCAGTGTGCCCAAGGAGAGTCTCAAAGTTCATTTATAGAATGCAAAATAAATAAATGCATAAATAAATCAACTCTGGAATGTGTCCAGAGGAGGGTGACCAAAATGGTGAAGGGTCTGGAAGCCATGCCCTATAAGGAACGGCTTAGGGAGCTGGGTATGTTCAGTCTGCAAAAAAGAAGGTTAAGAAGGGACATGATAGCCATGTTTAAATATTTGAAGGGATGTCATGTCAAGGAGGGAGTGGGCTTGTTTTCTGCTGTTTTAGAGACTAGGACAAGGAGCAATGGATTCAAGTTGTAGGAAAGGAGATTCCACCTGAACCTCAGGAGGAACTTCCTGATGGTCAGAGCTGCTGGCAGTGGAATATGCTGCCTTGGAGTGTGGTGTAATCTCCTTCTTTGGAGGTTTTTAAACAGAGGCTGGATAGCCATCTGTTGGGAGTGCTTTGATGTGTGTTCCTGCATAGCAGGGGGTTGGACTGGATGGCCCCTGTGGTCTCTTCCAGCTCTATGATTCTATGAAACAAACAAATAGATAGATAGATAGATAGATAGATAGATAGATAGATAGATAGATAGATAGATAAATGCATTACAAGAAGGCAAGATATTGTTGATTTGCTTGTTTTCAAGATTTAATTTTAATTTTTTTTAATTTAATTTTTAAGTAAAATGTAATAGTGGCAAAATAGGTAGTAAAGCCATCTTCTCATCCAATACTAAGCATGCTCAGATTCTTTTTCCTTTTTAAAAGTAAGGTTTTTTGGTCTAATGATTCTGCAGATAACTATAACAAGGTGCAAAATGATGCTAATCAAAGCATTGAAAAAGGAGTGATAGGAAGGAAGAAGGTTTCCCCCTCCCCCCTTAGTTATTGCACTTCCCAGTTGCCTTTCAACATGGCAACCTCCACAGAATGGCTTACAATAAAACATATGCCATTGTATATCAATATAACATAGAATTTCCAATGGCCAATATAAAAATTTATCCTACTGTCAACAGATCTCTCTTAATCCTTACGCTGGTCCCAATACTCTTTTCCACACATACCTCACACCCATGGATTCAGATTTTAATCCAATAACATTTTCCTGGGATTAATTAAAACAGAAAATGGAAAATGGAAAAGTTTCTTTTCTTATTCTTCTGTATTTACATTTTCAGAAGTTCTTTAAATTTTTAGAAGCAAGATACATCTATGAAAAGATGTAAAACACACTATTCATACAGTTAGTCTTATTTAGCAGAGAAATAATTAAATGCCTTTTTTTAAAAAAAGGCATACTATTTCCTGAAGAGGGTGGAATAATTCAAAACAGGTAAATATATAATTAGACAGGAACTCTCCCCCTCTGAATGCTTATTATTTCCCAAATAGCCTCATTCCAGTTGCTCTAGCAAATACTGTCTTCCTGTTAGCATATTACTGAATAGATCTCTGTAATACCCACCTTTACTGCAGCCTGATGTTATTTGGTTTATGAAGAAAATCTGATTGTGCCAGCTACTCTTTTTGATGAAAAGCTCAGCTCCTTTGTCTCTGAAAGTCTATTAGTCATCATCACATACACAGAAAAAAAAATTCACAAACTAAATGGCTTCTTATTTGTGGCACATTCATGCACATTTTAGGTCATCACAAGCTTAATTGACAACTCTGGTGTGTGTATAATACCAACTCTGGAAGTTATAAAACAAATCAGATGGGTACTTTTGAAGTACACAAGGCATCTGGCTGGCCACTGTTGAAATTTAATATCAGACTAGGGGGACATCAGATCCACCAATGTAATTTTTATGTTCTGTTGCACTACCACTCTATTTGGAGATGGGAATATTTTGTGTACATTTGCCCTTCTAATTTCTCTTTCAGACATTACAGTGATGGCAAAATAATGGCATTCCTGTCTTTACTCCTCAGAAAAATCTAAATGCTCTTTCAATATCTTCATAAAAAAAGTAACAGAAAGAAGGAAGATCTCAAAGACATCTCAGAGAGTCAAATTCAAGGTGCTGACCTTCATCTACACAAAATTAATGCAGGTGTGCCTTTTCAATGCCAAGATACCATTGACTACTGCAGAGATGGAAACTGTGTGGTTCTCAAATTCTAATGTCCGTATACAAAAGAATTCCTCCTAGGCTTTTGGTTCAGCATAGAAGAGGCAAATCATAAGAAGAGAGATTTCAGGGTAGAGATCTTCTAAGTAAGTTGCCTGGTGACATGGATGGTTGAGGGAGTGCATTTCAGTCACAGAATGGAACATTCAAGTTTTCCATGAACAATCTGTTCTGTCCTCAGTTGTTTACAGACATAAAGGATGGAAAAGTTCTCTATTCATCTACTCTGGTCATTCTCATGAATTTCTGTACAAGTGAATTTGTCTTAATATAATGCAACTTCCCCTCCTTTTCTGCTCCATCTATTCTTTTTGAAGGGGTTATAGCCTCCATTTTAAATATTTCAATCATAGGAGTTATCCCACCAATTCTCCATTATACCTATAAAGTGACATTTCCCTTCCTGCAAAAGAACTTTAAGCTCATCTTGTTTGTTTCCTACTCTGTGCATTGGTGTACCAACCAAAAACCTTGTTTGTTCTCACCTTTTATTTTATTGAGACTTTTACTGTTGACTCTCATCGTTTCCCTCCGTTTCTCCTCTAGAATTCACATCCTTGTGTCTAGAGCTTGCCCTCGGGCTGATGTTTGAGCAATCATCTCCGCCCCCCTCCCAAGCATTTAGATTAAAGCCCTCTTGATCAGACTTGCCATGCTTCTACCAAAGCTATTCTTCACGGTCTTTGTGAGGTGCAGCCCATCTGTAGCCAGTAGTCCTCTAAGGGCCATTCCACACTACACTGTTATAATGCTGCTATTCCACTTACAACACCCTGTGGAATTCTGGTGTTTGTAGTTTACTGAGGCCAAAGAGCTCTCTGGCTGAGAATTCTAAATGCCTTTCCCCAAACTGCAAACTCTAGTATTTCATAGGATGTTGAAAGTGGAATAATAGCACTATAAAAGTGTGGTGCTGAAAGGCCCTCAGAAACAAAGAAACTTCCGGGTTCACAACTCTCACACTTTTTATAGCTTTTCAGTAACAGCCAAGGCATCTATAGAAGTATAAACTGTGCTTGTGCAAGTAACTCTTCAGTTATTGAAACATATGACATCATGACATTATTTTATGTGAAACCAGAGGTGCAAACCAGCTATCAGCAAAATCTACACCATAAACTACTTGTACTCAGCTTCCACTGATCAGGAAGCTACAGACTGGGATGTACTGAGGTGTAACCTTCACTCTTAGTAGAATGCTTACCAAGTAGAAAGTCCCTTTAGCTGCAATGAGGCCCAATTCTTGACACAGAAGCTGAGCTACAGTGTGGCCATGATGAAATTTCCCAACATCTGCAAATGCCAGCAGGCCTAGCCAGCACTGATAATGATGAGAAATGATGAGAATTCCAATCTAGCCAACATCTGGAAGGCCACATGATTCCCACTCCTGATTTTGCATTATGTGCAAATACATGCCAAAGTTTCCACTAGGCAATCTGGGCTATTTATATTTTGGGGAAAAAAAGATGGAAATGAGTCACATTCAAAAATTTCTTTCTTGCAGATGGGAAAAAGTTTCAAAATAGCTGTAAAATCCTTTATTGAAATCTACATACTCTTTGCAGTAGTTTGGCACTGTTTGCTATATCAAGAACAAATTTGACTTAAGATTTGTAATAAGAACCTACATCAATATATTATAACAGATTGGTGATTAGTAGTATTATTTATATGCAATATTTTCATACCTCTTACAAGGCCAAAGTCTGCTTCACAGGGATTAATTATTTTCATAATTTTGTCTAAGTAGTAATATAGAAAATGTCAAAAAGGAAATTAGATTTTCACTTTCCAGATAGAGAAATTTAATTAAAGCCAACTCATAGTCAAAGGAGAGCATCCTTCACTGGGCCCAAGATGTAGCAATGATGCCATGCAAGAGACCAAAGCTCAAAAAGTGAATCCAGGAATATTAATCAAGAGCTTGCAAGTCTATGCACATGGCCCATTTGATCCCTGGAGCTTGTCTACTAGAGACAGGCAGTAAGGAAGCAAGCACTTGGTGAAGATTTTTCCCAAATGAACACTACTCCTGCTCACAGTAGTCTCTCAGATATGAATCAGCTCATTAAGAATCCTAATTAATGGAAGATTCAACGCTTCTCACCTCCACTTTTATATATAGTGTTCAAACGTAAGGTTAGTTCCTGCAGATGATAATTTTACAAGGAATGGCACCTTCACTAAATGTCCTGACACTGAGCTTCCCTGAATTAAACATCCAAAATGAAAACACCAGCTATATCTGAACAGATTACATTTTTAAAAATATTGGTACATATGTGCAGTGCAGATCTATGTTAGATGGTCAGATTATTAGATACAGAAAGCAATACATAAATTTAGTAAGAAACAATTATAACAATCCATTAGATGGCAGAAAAAGATGAATGGATCACTCACTATTCATGTCAGTTTCACATGTGTTCATTCATTACTCTGCAACGTTCTGTTTCTTCACCAACATGCACATAGTCTAATACTTTAATAATATCTTAATGAAAATGTGCCTTTGCATACTTAGGCATACATTTTTTTCCTGGTTTACTCAGCTAAGAATTGGATTGCAAAATTTGAAGAAGCAGTATTGATCAAGGAAACATGAAGCAGCTAACTGCGCTTAAAAATTTTCTTAATATGCCTATGAGATTACACAAGCTAATGCACTAGATACATCTTAAGTTATTTCAGCAGCTTTGCAATGCTCTTGGTAGAGGTATTCTCTGACCTTGTTTATTAAAAGCTACTGATATTATGAGCACCTTTGCAGTGTTTTCTTCTATGTAATTGTAGTGCTGGCAATTATAAGTACTTCTAAACCTTGCCTTGTCTTTATTTTTATTGGGCATCTTCTTCAACATCTTACTCAAACACTAACCAAAATAGTAAATATATTATACTATTTGACCTTCAAAGCATTCATCTTTGATTAACAGGTTCTCATTTAAATCTCAAGTCCTTTGCTGCTTCTTTCTGACCTCAGAAGGTATTTTGCTCTCTTCCAAAATTTCTCTTTATTATCACTCGATCGATTTATTGTATCTGTATGCCACTTTTTCTTCCGAAGTGGGACCCAAGGCGGCTTCCAAAAAGTTAAAAAACATTAAAAGCATTTAAAACAATTAAAAACATCTAAAACCATATAAAATTATAAAAACTTATTTCTTAAAAAAAACAATAAATAAGTAGAAGTGCTCACTCATTAAAAGCCTTCTGGAAAAGAAATGTTTTTGTCTGCCTATGAAAGGAAAGCAGGGAGGGAGCCAGCCTAGCCTCCCACAGAAGAGAGTTCCAGAGGGTGGGAGCAGCTACTAAGAAGGCCCTCTCCCATGTCCTCACCAGGTGAGCCTGAGATGGTAGTGGGACTGAGAAAAAGCCTTCCCCTGAAAATCTTAAGACTCTGGCAGGTCCCAGATTGTTCTGTAAAGACTGGGGTGGGAATCATGCAGACCTCCAGATACTGTTGGAGTTTACCTTTTATCATACCCAGTTATTAGCTATGCTCCCTGGGGCCAATGGGAGCAACATGATTCCCACCTTTGGTGGATGCCCTGTATTTTTCTATCCCCAATGTGTCTCCTACTTACCAAGTGTAAAGTTGGACATTATGTTCACACATTATTCAAAAACTCCAACAGCAAGATAATCAGCCTGTGTACAAACGGGTGGAAGAAGAAGTGCAACATATAGCTTTGATATCATTTCACATGAGCTAAAACAAAATACTTCTCACAGGAGACATGTGGAGACATTTATTCATGAGATGAATAAACAGTGACCACTCTATAAGCTTAAGAATGAAATATGCATGTTATGAAAGGATGCATTTGTGCAACGAATACCATGCAAATTTAGCAGGTTCCCTGATCTCATTGAAACCAGAGGTAGAGGTTACCAGATGAACTCAAGAACACAAATCTAAAAACACATAAGTTATAGATGTCATGATTAGCAAATAAAATTAATCTGAATCAGGTTTTGCTTTCTTCATAAAATGGAACTGAAGTGAAACCTTATGGACAAGTTGCATTCTGGGAAACGCAATTACTATTTTAAAATCATTGTTAAACATTATCAAAGTTGGGCCAAAATAAAAACATCCAAAATTAATTCTATGACATCAAGAACTTCTTTTTAAAAATGTGTTAATGCAAAACGGACTATATAGACACTTAAATTATTTCCAGAGCAGTCAGGTGTTCTTGTACCTTTGCTGGAAAACATATAACTCTAATTTTCTGCTACTGAACATTTTCTTTTGTCACCATATTAACATATAAACTGCAAAAGAATTAACAGGATCTCTTCCCTAGTGATTTAAAAAACTGTTTACTGGGTATAATTATCATATTGCCACCAAACTTTTTATTTCCCAGACTAACTTTTTTCAATTTCCATGGCCACCATTCAAAAATAAACCTAAGTTAATATAGTCATAGGTTATATTACTTAGTAACATTGCAAACATAAGTTTTATTAAATAGTTTAAAGCTACCACAAAGACATATCACAGAACATTTTTATCTTGTTTTAATGTTCCATTAAAGAATATATAAAAACTGATTTATTTCACTTAATATATCACTTTTGAAAAAAATGGCTTAACTAAAGCCCTGTTATCAAACTTATAGTTTCAAAATTGCAACAAAGTTCATAGTTGGAAAAGAAAGTCCAGGTGGGGCACCTGCTATAAGTTCCTGAGCCAGACAGAACATGTGAAAGATGCCAACCTAAGACAATTAATCAGATATCCAAAAAAGGAGAGTACTAACAGGAGACTTCGACCACCTTGATATTTGCTTCCAAGAGTGTAAGCTTCAACTAATTTCTCACTAGCCTTGCAGACAATTTCACTGTGCAAAAAGTTGGGGAAGCAACAAGGTGATCACCTATTTTGGATCAGAGCCTAACCAACAGAGATGAACTAGTCAGTAGGGTGGAAACAGTGGGATCAATGAGGGGAAGTGGCCATGCCTTCTTGGGATTTGTTATACAGAGGAAAGGGGCGGGCATCAGGAGAAGGGAAGAGGAGTTTGGCATGGTGGCCCTGTACTTCCTCTCTCTTACCCATCTCCTTACTTGCATGTGGGGAGGCACTGGAAGAAGAAATTGGGTTGCAAACCATCCTTAGCTGGCCAGACAGCAGCTGGTGGAGGAAGAAGAGGAGGAGAAGGAGAACCAGAGTTGGATTTTTAATAGGCTGTGTGGCCTCATCAGAGCTGCCAAGAGAGAAGGTTCCCCCAGAAATGTGTGGGGACAGGGGTTGAAGAAACTTGCAAATAATCAAATCACACTTAGAATACTGAATTAATAGAAAATTATTGCTTTCTTGAACATCTTGGCAATTGGTTTTATAGGTTTTTCTTCTGTGGCCAACAGAATGAGCTCTGAATTGAGAAAACCCAGTTCAGTTTTTACCATAAACTCCCCAGGTGGCTAAGACTAGGTAATAAATCCATGGCTGTCTCACTTGGGCACCTGAACACAAGGCTGCATTCTTCCTCATTACCTGTGAGATGGCAAGATATTTTTTGCCAGTATTGACAAGATTTCTCACATCCATGAAAAGTGTTTTAGCACAAATGGCACAAAATTATAATAGCTGCTGCCTTCCTGCAGGGACTCTTTAAAAATTAGAAGGCTTGCTGGATTGCTTAGATTTTTGTCAGTTGCTCAGACTTCCTGTGCTTGCTGTGTGTGCATGCGCATGTGTTTGTGTACTTTGTTTCATAAAGAGGGAAAACAGCTTTGCATAAAACATCTTCAGAATGCATTTTCTGCATTTTGGTTGGCCAGTAATAGCATTGTTCTTTTGCAGATTTTGGATTTTATTGCATTTTGCTGCATGGCCAAAAAGGTTACCCATGAATATGTTTCTTGTATATGATGATACCGAATTTTGCCACAACAGGGGAAACTTTAACAAGAAGACTGGGACTTAATTCTTTGGACTGTGACTTAATTCTCTGAGGTTTTACCACCAACAAAGGTAAAACTCTTTCATTGGACTACAATTGGCAAGTTTTACCTTTACCTAAACTTTTCCCAGATATAACAGTACAGAAACTCCTTGAAAGATTCAATGTCCTCTGCCTAAGAAAGGGGCAATTAGCTTTGTACAGGACAGGGACTGCTGGATCTCAAGGGAAGTTATTTTTCTGTTGCTAATGAAGTTGAAATTTTATTACCTGTCTTTCATTGCCCTTTGTCCCTGATCCTCACATGGTGAAGTAGTGGCCTCTGATTGTGCAGAAATCCCTCAATACCATCTCAGCTGACAATGGAGGTAGAATGTAGGCCTATGGCTCTAACATCTTCACCTTCCACCCCCCCCCATTGTCTTATTTTTAACATCTTTGCCTGATGAAGAAATCAGTGAAGCTTCAAAAGTTTGCAGGATACATTTTCTGCACTTTGGCTGGCCAATAAAGGTATTGCTGTTTTGTGGATTTTGGATTTTGTTGTAGTCTTGCATAGAGATATTTTGTGTGAACTGTGCAAATCTCAAAAAAAAAAAAAATAAAAAAAAATTGCTCTTTCCCTTGTATCCCTCACCCACACACCCACTCTAGATATAAGAACTCTTGCAAGGGTCAGCAATTTTGTGATAGGATGTTGGTACAGCCTGTTTCATCATGAATGAGTGACATTACAAGAATCTTTCACATTTCTACATTAGACATTACATTACATTAGCCTTTCTTACCTTCAGACCGAGTCTACAATTATGGGGGATAATCACACCGACTACCTCACTGACTTGTCATAAGGATCACACGTCTTCAAAACACACCACTAAATATAGCTTCCCCATTCAAGATGCTACTGTAGAAAATGGTACATGTGAAGAAGTTTTATGTCCCACACCAATTCCCATCCGTGTTCTTATATGGCTCTGAAAGCAGTGCCCTTCCTTTCACATTCTGATAGCAGTTCCAACAGCAGCTATCCTGAATTCTCTCTCTCTCTCTCTCTCTCTCCACACACACACACAAACACACACACAATCTTTCTCTTCCTCTCTCTCCCTCTGTCCCTCCTTCCCTCCCTCTCTCATACTTACATGAAGCACATTATGATTCACACAAAAATGGCTTCTTTTTCTCAGATTTCTTCAGACTATGTCACAAACTATGATTTATTCTTCAGAAGCAACTGGAATACAAAGCCTTTGTGCAAAATGCTTGCAGGAGTATAAAGGCTCTCAGGCTTTGCCCCACTATTCTTTTTTTGCCATTTCCAGTTTATAACATATTTGTTCTCCCTCATGGGCTGTAACCCTGTATTGTTATCATCCTATTTTGTTCCCGAGGGACCAAGGTTCAGGTTAAAATATGCTACATATTTTCTACATGGTTTGGTTTTGAGATGAAATTTCAGTATCCTTCCTACTGGCTAAGCAAGTGTAAATGGGCTTTCATGCATATGCAGATCTATTCCTCCAAGCACCCTGTTAATTATTTCAAAGATATTTAGAGGTCAGCACTCACAGAAATTTCTGTTCATGGAACCTCATTAATATTGAGGGATGGGATAGACAAAGACAGTGTATAATCTGATAGCATAATGTTACTATTAGACAAGAGCACCACGTAAGCTGTGCTACAGCCCCATAACTTAACTGCAGTCTGCAGACTTTAAGTATCAATGCACATAATGGGTTGGAACCACATCCATTCCATACAGTCTAACCATTTAAAAATATTCATGGCCTAAAAGGGGGAAGCCCTTTAGAAAAAAGCAGGAGCTTTGCACGCACAAAGTTCATATTCAATCCTGGCATCTTGAGTCAAAAAGATCAGGAAACAGGTAAGGAGGAAAGACTCTTGAAAATACAGAGAACCTTTCCAATCGGACAATACGAGGCTGCCGCTTTCAAATGTGTTCAATCTCAAGCCCTTTCTATTGGATTTACACGAAAATCTGCCAGTTTCGGAAATATCATTAACCCCCCCCCAAAAGCTAAGGAAATTCCCATTCATCTACTACCACTAGATTAAGAAAGGCTAACTGAGGTCGTAATCAGAACTTGGGAAAGCTATTTTTTAGACTACAATGCCTAGAATCCCCTCAAGCCAGCATGACTTCTGACCCAAAAAAATTATCTCTTCCAAAACTCTATATGTAATACAGTAAGAATTGTGTGAGAGCCAGTGTGATGCAGTGGTTTGAAAGTTGGACTACAGCCTTGGAGACCAGAGTTTGATTCCCTGCTTGGCCATGAAAACCCACAGGGTGAGCTTGGGCATGTCACACACACTCAGCCCCCCAAAACTCCATGTTAGATTCACCTTAGGGTCACCATAAGTTGGAAATGACTTGAAGGCACACAACAAGAAGGATGTTGCAGTGGTGCTGAACTCTCTAGCAGTGTTTGCCCAACCTGTCCTCATGTCATGGAGTGGTGAGAACATTTCTGACAGTCATTTATGGAGATGACCGGACTATAGAGTCCATAACATAAAAGAGAATTTAGGGAATGGCAGGCCAGGCAGAAGGCTCATGAAAGGAACAAAATCAGGATAAGGAACCAGAGATGGAACAACAAACCTCAGAGAGATAACAAGTAGAATGCAGGTACGCCAGGGCCGGAATCTATACAGCTTAAGTGTACATGGCTATTTGAAAGACCATATCTCCCCATATGAACCTGCTAGAGCCCTAAGAACTGCTGGGGAAGGGAGAGAGTAATTTTCAGTGCCTGCTCCCATTCTGTAGAACTCTCTTCTCTTCTGCAGGAGGCTAGGATGGCCCCCTCCTTGCTTTCCTTTTGTTGGCAGACACATTTCTTCTCAAGCAGGCTTTTAATAGCTGACCTTAGAAGCTTTTATTCATTTATTAAGCCATTTTTTCTTTAAAAAAATAAGTTTTATTAATTTATATATTTTAACATGTTTAATTGTTTTAAATGTTTTTTTTTTTAATTTTTTTGGAAGCTGCTTGGGGTTCCACTTTGGGGAAAAAGGCAGCATATAAATACAATAACTGAATAAATAAAGATGAAGAAGGCTGAAGGAGTTCACATGCTGTTTACAAGTGAACAGCTACCCTACCCAGTATAGCCAATGGTGAGGAATATTGGCAGATGTAGTCTAGTAATACATGGAAGGCTGCACTTTGCCCATCCCTCCTCTAGTTTACATGTAACAAACTGACAGGTAAGGTACATCTGTTAGAAAAATGCCCCTAGTATGAAAAGCAGTTTCACTACAAGTGTTATAGCCAAATTACTATGCATCAATGATCACACCACTTTTCTCAGCTACAGTGATCCAGTAGGGTAAATCCTGTTATTTTTCTTGTAGGTATTTTGACCTCTAGACTGATAACAATTTTGTTGTACATTCCCTTGATAACATCAGAAGCAGGGTATCAAATGTTAATGGAAACTGCTGGAGATGATCATTACGTTACATAAATTTTGTCAAAGCAAACTGGAATGAACAGCAGTTAATTTGCACACTTAAGCAAACCAAACTATATTAATGGTCAAACTGTAACTTGTCCTCTAGTTTGAAGGTATTTGAACACATGCATCTTGAAGAGAACCAAGACATACCATGTTCAAATTGCTCTGGACTATACCTATTGAGCAGCGCTTAGAAAAATTACATTTTTTGGACATCAGCTTCCCAGATACCTAGCCAACATGACCATTAGCCATACTGGGTGGGCAATTTTGTGAGATGTAGTCCAAAAAAGTAATTTTTCCACGCTCTGTATCTTTGACACCAATGTGGCTACACAGTGGCTAACTAGAGCTGAAGTAACTCCACTTCAAAACATTCAAAACAGATCTATTAATTAATTAATCCACGGAGCACAAGAAAGCTATTCTGTTAGTGTTGCTAAGGAACAATAAAGAAAAGGATTACAACTTCGAGCAAAAATCTTCCTTAGAAGAAAAGCTGTAGTAACAAACCTTATTACTCCAGCATACTACAATATTTATTCCGTGGACTATATATATCTATTACAATTAAACACCAAGAGAATTTCACAATGTTATTCTTATTTTTTCCTACCGTACTGAGCTAATTGTAAGTCCTTGCATAAAGCCCTTGAGTAAGGATCATAACAAATACAAGCTTGTAGCCTTACAGTGGTTTTGTTCTGTTTCAGCAAGGAATTTAATTCCTTTGTTGAAATTAGGCAGTCATAAACTATTATTACATTAATATTATAACATGCTCTCATTTCTTATAGACTCTTTATTCAGGGTGATTATAATTTGAGAACATTCCATTAACCCAATGCCAAGCATTTCTTCAAACTTTAATTTGCTTCTGTTATACGCAGAAATCATGGAAACCTTCTTCTACCGTACATGCCGTTCAGTTGGTAAGATCTTCCATTTCCCTTTTGCTGCTGCTCTAGAATGCTGACCCTGGTGCATCTTAACAGATTCTCACACAAGATACGGCCACAATTTAATTCTCAAATCCAAAACAGGCATCATGTGTTGGTAGCAAAAAGAATACAAGTTGCTTTTAGGTGCTGTGGTAGGTAACAGGCTCCTGTGTCCACTTCTTGGAGCTGAATGGAGTGATGGGCAAATCAGATGTGGCTGAATGTAGTCTTCCCCTTCCACACTTTTTCTTCCTCCAAGCATAGCCTTACAAGGCTGAATTTCATCAAACATAACAAAAATGGGGGAAGTTGTCATGGAACTTCACTTAGATAGACCCTGAGCAGATCTCTTTATTTATTTATGATAAGTAGAAAGGTACATGGATGAGATGTAAACATACGTTGGGAACAAAGTTTAACGGGGATGCAAAAATGTTACAAATGTCTGGAAAACCTTGGGAGTGTGTCAATAAATGCAATAAGTGACTATTAATCCCTTCATCAAGAGATTAATCTCAGCTGAGATTTACTACCCAACAGAGCCAGAGTGGTGTAGTTTTTTCAGTGTGCAACTAGGACTCTATAAGACCAGGAACTGAATCCTCATTTCAACTATTGAAATCTATATTGGGCAACTCACTCTCTCTTTGCCACAGAGGAAGCTAACTGTTACTGCAGGTTAGGCCTCCTTGGAGATAGCATAAAGATATCATTTTGCTATCAATAATTTGGCTCTCTTCTACCACCCCTCTCCACGTGTTTGTGAGGCCCCCGGACAAGCACAGAACTAGGCTCGGCCATCAAACGCTGCAATATCTGAAGACAATACAGGCAGGCCAGAAATAGCCAGATCACCGCTTTAGGAGACCTCTCTGCAAACACCCTCATTATGTATGCATGCTGTTTACAAAGAGCTCCCTGCTCTGGGCAGGCAACTTGGCAAGCTGATACTCAACTGCCAAGTACTGAGTATTTGCATACTGTCTACCTCTTTGTCAACTCAGACTTAATCATGTTAAATTTTGACCTTTCCAAAGCTTTGTCTCGCGCCCGAAACTCATTGTTTCCCCCAAGTACGGAACAGCTTGCAGTTACATTTCTCCCTATAAAAACCCCTGATTCCGAGACCTTCCTTGGATCGCTCCCGAGTTCCAGACTGCCTTGCTGCCGCTTTGCTTGGTGAGCTTCCCCTCAGCTCCACGTGCTGAGACACATTGAACCCCAGCATCCCTCTCTATTCTTCCAGGCCTCAGGACAGGTTTCGTATCACCCAATTCAACAATCCCTCTCAAAATCCCTCTATACCACTCCAACCTTTACTTTCCTTAGTTACTTGTGTGATTGTGTGTATTGCATACACACTGTATTTAATAAAATCTCAATTATTCTTAAACTTGGTGTGCTCCTTGGCTTGGCCTGACCCCGTAGACATTGGGTAAAAGATTCCGCTGTGTTGCCCTGCCTCTCGCATTGCTAACTTGTGCTCTAGCTAATTTCCCCAAACTTAGTTAATTGAGAGCACATATAGGTGTCCCTCCCTGGACCCCCAGTAAACAGGGTAACAGAACGGTAAACTTTCTCTGAAGGAATCTTATCTAGAAAGCCCCATGTGAGGGTTGCTTTAAGTCCAACTCAGCTTGAAGGCACAGAACAACAAACAGAGCAAAGAGGATCCAAGCAACAACAACCATGCACTTTTCAATCAAAAGTGTAACATGCGTTTCCTTTTATGCCATGGAAGTTAGTCCCCAGAGTGACAGAAACCACACAAATGATATACTGTCAGACCAAGAAGATTTGACAACTGGGGAAGACAATCAAAATGGCAGTTTCATTTCCTACAGCACTGTTAAAAATATTATGCCTACTAAAAAATAATTAGCAATTTGCTCCCCTGTATGTTTCATTCTCTGTTAACTGTTGCTTGAGCTACATAACCCTTTCTGCTCAGTGGTAAAAGCTACTACAAACACAACCAGAGGTAATCTGACATATTAACCCAATTCAATGCCTTTTTGAGTTAAAACTGAGGAAACCTACATCCTTCAGGTCCTTCTGACCCCAACTCCCATTATCCAGCATGGCCAATAGTGAAGGCAGCTGAAAGGTGGAGTCCCAGCACATCTTCAAGGTCACAGATTCCCCAACCCTTCTTCAAAGAAAAAAAAAAAATCCTGGTAACAAATCCACTGTCAAAAATGGCATATCCACAGTTCTCATAATTTGTCTGGGGAGCAAAAGAATGAAGACTAAATTCTCCTTTCTTGCTCATAATGAAGCAAAAGAAGGATATGATAAGGTGCTATCAGTAAATATGAAATTTAATAGCCCAAAAGAAGGGTTTTCTAAGCATTTTTGTAAAATTATCCTTTTGATTTTTAGAAAGACCAGCACTGCTCATCAGATGGACTGCTTCGGAACTGTCAGCTTTGTGTTGCATCCAATCCATGTTGCTTTCCCTAGTCAAGCAGAAAGGATACCCACACTCAGAAGTGCTTGCGGAGATCAGCCGTGCACTCAGCACACTGGTAATTAGCAGAGATAACTCGGCAAGCCAGAAAGGTTATTTGAAATTCCTGTTGCAGTACTTTTCCCATTAGCTCTTGAAGATAGGCCAATGAAGTTAACAACTTATTTGACTCGAAAGAAGAGATGTGGAGGTCATTCGGCTTTTCTTTTTCCCCTGCACTTTATAGCTATCATCATTTAACACTTGATGATGATGAAAGACTAATGTGAAAAAATGTATGCATATGCTTATAAAAGAAAATGCCCTTTAGAATGAAGTTCTAGCACTTCAAAGGAGGCAGAGTGCTACTGCAGAAGAGTCCCCCACCCCCGCCGCCAAAGGCAATAGCCAGTCCATCAAAAAGGAGAAAATGCTAAAATAAATCATAAGGTCATGGATTTATTTGAAGCAAGTGACAGAAGGATATTTACTTTTTGAGCCAATATCTTTTCCCACTATTTTTTTCCAATTATACATGCACACACATGCATACATGCGCACGCACACACACACACACACACACACACAGAGGAGTACTTACCCACACATGGAAGGGAGTAGCCAAGGACAGGGTCATGGACAAACTGGCGATTGTTCAACATGGTTACACAGTACAGATGAAAACAGTCTAGGCAAATGACATGGCGATGTATGCATGGGAATACCAACACAGGACTCCTGAAAGGAAAAAGAGCGGGGGGGTGGGAGATTACAAAGATGTACTTTTGCCTTAATTATGCCAATATAGCTATTTCCATGTAGGTCTGGTTTCATGCTAATAGTGTCTTTGACTTACATAAGTATTGCAATATTTGGCTAAGAGCCTGATTCTAACAGCCTGATTCTATGAAGTACTTCAACAATATGTATCTCCTTATAAGGGGGGGGACATACCAGTTTTGCTATCTTTTGGGGTCCAGTGGTCATATTTGGAGTTTTGCTAAATGTCAAAGGAACCATCAAAAAAGGTTATGCAAGGAGGGAGAGGGCTGAGGTTAACTGACAAGTCATAGGCCCATGAGCATAAGTACAAAGCAGGCAGGGTTTGAGCTCCAGGAAACACAACCTCTCTTTAGAACCTACAGTCTCATGTTCCAAGACATTTCTCAGAAAGACAAACCAATTCATATCTCTGAAACATCAATGAACTCATTTACTCAAACAATTTTACTTATTAAAATTATACACAATGACCTGAATCCTTTTGGTAATTCCAACAAGATCCTCTGAATGAAGTACAGAATGGTGAAGTAATACAATAATCCCATTGATTCAATGGCCTTTAGTTGTCAGGACTACAAAGTGTTACAGGCCAACAATCACATATTGACCAAGTAGTAATACCACCACAACCAGACATCATGGCATCAGTGTTTAGAACTGCAAGGAAATAAAGGTAGTCCATACAAAGGATTTTTTTTTTCAAAAAAGGAAATTGTAAATTAGCAGGAAGAAAATGCTGTATAGACTAATTTATAAAACCATCTCCAGAAACTAATCTCTAAATGTTTCTGAAGGCTAAATCATAGATGCCACAAATTTATGCAGAACCTCAGAGGAAATTATGCTGTAAAAAAAATATTTTTGGAGCACATAACCCAACCAAGAAAAAGTATATGGAATTAAATCTATTCAAACCCCTTTTCAGGTGTTCCATCCTGCCGATAATGAATGCATGTAGATCAGTGGAGCATGTCACTAAGACGCATTCATTATCCCTAGGATGAATCATTATCCCCAAGACGAATGCATGAAAATGGCTTTACTCCTATGCCTTTCAGTGGAATTCTAATCTTGAGCTATATAAGCTGGATCAGGACTGCAGTGGTACTAAATATTCCTGTGTGGTAGAACAAAATAATGTAGCAGGTTTACAGAAGAATAGTACTATTGGGGCATCAGCGAGATGCTATAGCTTGGATTGTGAGTTTGCTTCCTCAAATAGAAGAGACTGTAGTCAAGTAGATGCTTCTTCCAGAGCAGTTAAGACTGACTTCAGCAAGTTTGGAGGCTATCTGCCTCCCAAGGAACCGCCATAGGTTGTACCCCATCCAGCCATGTGGCTAAAAGTTCCTACTTAACGTAAAGGGGTTGCCACCAAATTTTGATGCAGTTGCGGGGAGGAGGGGGGAGTATGGAAGACATACACAAAAGAATAGCATCCTTCCCATCAGGTTATCCTCCGAAATAGAATTTAAAAGATGTAGGCAGCTGTAGTGGAGAAGTGTTTGTGTGTGTGGGGGGGGCAAAACTGCCTCTATTTCTTTTCCACTGGAGGGAACAACCAATGTGAGGGACTCCACTAACAAGCACACTATTTAAAACCAAGCCCATAATTCCTACTGATACAGCTCACACTAGCAGTTCAACTGACAACAATGTGTGTATGTGCCTTCAAGTCACCTGTCAACTTACGGCAACCCCATGAATTTCATAGGGTTTTCTCAGGCAAGGAATACTCAGAGGTGATTTTGCCAGTTTCTTCCTCTGAAATACAGCCTACAGCACCTGGTATTTATTTGTGGTCTCCTATCCAAGTAGTAACCAGAGCTGACCTTACTGAGCTTTCACAATCAGACAGGAGCTGGTGCCTTTAGGGTATTTAGGCCCTTACTGTCAACAGCATTAGGGACAAAATACTGTGGGAAGCACTGAATTTAGTAGGAACCTAGCTGGAATATTAGCTCTCCTCAGCAGACAACTTCTCTCCTGATAATAGAATAACGTTGCATCTGAAAAATATATGATGTAAAGAGCCAAATAAAACAGCCAGAATCAAAGTAGAATTGTCTCCTTTTTTGGTCTCCAACTTTCCTTAGAGGACAGAATGCTGACTAGTTCTATGACTAATCATGAGATAGGAACAGGCCAGTTTCTTCTATCAACCTCAACATTTTTGCAAAGTTTGGTATATTATTATTATTATTATTATTATTATTATTATTATTATTATTTTAATAGAAAATACAAATCAATCCAAACCAAAGAAAAAACAAGAAAGAGAAACAAACCATACACAAATATTACATGCGTATATAATTAGAACTAAACTAATTAAAAGTAAACTAAAACTAAAACATAATGACATGACCTAAAACAAAAAGATTCATCTTTAATAATAAACACATCCTAACTACATTACGCTACATTACACTACATACAAAATAACTCTGATCTCCCCATACAAGCTGCAATGAAATAGAAAAATCAGCTGATATCTCATATCTTATTCTACTGTTACAGATCTAAGTAAGTTCTATGTACTAGAATTACTAATAATCATATCCATAAAGTATTAAATCATTTTCCTTCTTATTGCTAAAAAAAATAAATCTATAAATGGTTTCCAATCTTTCAAAAAGAAAACAAAAAACCCTTCAACTGATCTGCTTTTAAAACCCAAATTTTGCAATTTGATCTGCAACCTTGCCACTCATCAAAGTTTGGTAAATTCTAATCATAATTACTAACTGAAATCATGACACACTGCAAAGAATAAAAAATACCTGGAGAAGATTCTGTTCTCTAGTACTTCGCTGCTCAATTCTACTGCTGCAGTAGTGTTCACTGAGAAAGGATCCTACACAGTAAGTATTAGGGAGTCTCAAGAGGGAGGGGAACACCATGCCCAAAGCAAGACTTCTAAATATCCTCCTCCACTCCCCTCTATCAAATAGCCCAAGAACCACTCAAATTCTCATGGGCCTCCTCCATTGTTGCAGTAAGGGAAACTGACTTCAGAAACTTTTGTTGGACTGGTTATATCAGCGTTTCTGGCTAACACAGAGGTAGGGAACATATGGCTTTCCAGGTATTACTGAAGTATAACTCTCATCCATTCTCAGCAGCACTGCCAATGGTGAGAGATATGGAGCTGGAGTCCATCAACATCTGAAGAGACAAATCTTCCCCACTCCTGCACAAGCAGCATTCAAGACTAGCCTCCGGTTTTCCATGACTCTCATTATCCAGGTATGTTGCCACTCTATACTGGAAAGCACAATGGGAAGCACAGTTACTTTTGTTGAAGTACCTGCACCTCTCAGCCACTGATTACAAGAGCTGATTAAACTTTCAATCGCCATTTGAACTTTCAGACTCAATGCAAAAGAACACAGCAGCAAAACTAAGTGCAATGAGAGACAGAACTCCTATGCAATATCTTGTCTTAGATTGCTAAGCATTATGTTTTTGTGAGCAACATCTGTCCCATCACATGATCCTCAAACAAAAGTACCAGAGGACTTACTGGGTTGTACACAGTCAGTGAAATTTTAGAAAGTCTGTTTGGGCCTTCAAGACTCGCAAAACAGCTATTTAAGACATAATTTCTCAACTTATTCTCAATGGTTGCCCAGATACAGAACATGTCTGATACAGGGGGTAACATGAAGGTTCACTATTCCCATGTATCTTCTCTCTTTAGAGTCAGCTCTCCACAAATACAGGGGCAACAATCCCCCTCCCTCCATCCTGTGACATGCAGATCAGAAAGAAGGTCCCTGCATAGTGTTGCCATTGCCTTCCTCTCAAGGCTTTCTTACATTTAAATCTCACCACAACCCACATTTTAAGCTGCTGTAGTCCCATAACATGGCTATTTACTAAGAAATGGAGAGTGGTGGTGTTACCCTGACTTCTGGGAGTCCTGTGGGGGACACCTTGATTCACTCCAAGTTATAAAGGTTGGGGAAATTAGCGGAGCACTGGCATTAGCAAAACAAAGGGCAGGGTAACCCAGCAGGATCTTTTACCCAACTTTAAGGAGTCAGGCCAAGCAAAAAGTCAGACAAATGTACCAAATAAATGAATTTTATTAAATGAATATAGCACCACGCACCAACGCACTCATTCACTCACGCACACAAGGCCTATAGAGAAGGAAAAGAGGTGAAAAATGGATAGGGGATATAGCAAAGGGAATGTAGAGGCGGTGATACTGCACCTATCCTGAAGTCTTTGGTCCAGGAAGTGGCAAGAGGAATGGAGCTCAGCGAAGAGACGGCTGGGGGGATCACTCAACTAACAGAGTGCCAGTCTGCTAGTGTGGTGGGGAGTTCTTTGAAGAGACCCTCAAAACTAGGACTACTTATAGGGCAGAATGTACCTTGAGGGCAGGCCCTCTCCTGGGAAGAATAATGGCCACAACAAAGGAAGGAATGCCAAAAAATGGCAACTTGGTCGTTTGCATGATTGGTTTATGCTGGGTTGCTGGTGTGTAGGGTTGCAGTTGTGCAGGGTTGCAGTATTGGTTTATGTAGATAGACCTCGTCTTGTAGGATTTTCCAGAGTCAAAGTTGCTCAACCTGGGGAAAACATGCTAATCCCCTCAAGTTGGCTTTTCTTGGCTGAGGACCCTTTGTTTATGTGGATGTGTATAGCCTAAGGTCTCCTTGGGCTATGTGACTGGGGATTTTTCTGGTCTTGACCTGTCTTTCTTTCTTTCTTTCTTTCTTTCTTTCTTTCTTTCTTTCTTTCTTTCTTTCTTTCTTTTATTATTCTTTTTATTCGGTCAAACAAAAACATAAAAAAAGGACACAAGCAAGAATATAAGTCATTAAAATAATACAAGCTCTACAAGAAAATATCTGTACATCCCAGCTTATTGATTATTTCACATGATATTCCTTACTTAGGTCTATTTACAACCAGATAAACATATACAACACATATTCCCGGTCCTACTTCACAAATATGCGAACAGAAATTTCAAAATTATTTAACGTTAAATATCTTCCCTTATTCACCTTTTCTGTCTTCCCCAGTGATTCTCTAATTATAGCTTACCAACAATTTAACAAATTTAGATACTGTTTACAAGAGACAAGAAAACTCTACCTTTGTCTATCCTTATAATTTCTTAACCTATTAATATATTCATTTTCAACTCAAGGTTTCATTCTCTATCATACTTGTTTTCTGTTTCCATTCTGAGTGGGTCGTATTTACTTATAATTTTTCTACACCTCTGATTTCCATCCATTCTCAGATTTCCATGACTTTATCTTTATCAATCTTAAACCCATAGAAGCTCTAACCTCATTTCTTAAGATCTCTTTATAGTGGCTATACATAATATCCTGGATTTTCCATATCCCTTTCTATATTTCTTCAAGAAAATTATTCCTTTATCCCCATTATTGCTATCTCACTGCAGTTTTCCTCTAATGCAGATAACATGGGGTTCCAAACTTCTTTGAATCTTTTTAATGAGTTATCCAATAATATTATCATCAACCTATCCATTTGCATTAGATTGTATAATTTTATCCACCATTCTTCTATATTGGAGCTGCTTTCTGTTTCCATTTTTTTTGCATAGATCATTCTCGCTGCTGTAATCATGAAAAGTAACAGTTTGTTCTGAGTTTTCTTAGGCAATTTGATCTCATCAATCATATTTAACAGATATATCTCTGGTGTCATTAAATATTTTATTAACAATATTTTAATTATTCTTCCATGAATTTTCTTCCAGAACTTTTTTGGCTCTATACACGTCCACCACAGATGGTATAGCGTTCCTTTCTGCTCACATTTCCAACATATATTTTTAGTGTTTTTTGTAATTTTTGTAATTTGTATTGGTATGTAATACCATCTGTGGAGGATTTTATAATAATTTTCTCTTAAACCCATGCTTTTAATTCATTTTTGAGTGTCTTTCCATGACGCCTCCCTTTTTTAAAGTGGAATTGGATGTCCAACATTCTGTGCCCACTTTATCATATTTTCTTTTACCACTTTCTGTTCCAAGTCTAAGTCGAGTAACAATTTATAGATCTTTCCAACCAAATGATCAGTGTCCGGTTTCAAAATTTTATCAAATTCTTTTTTATTCCTATCATCTTGGTGTCCATTTTAATTTTTTCTATTAATTGTCTCTGTAGTAGCCAGTGTGTTCTGTATCCATATCCTATTAATTCCTCCTTAAAAAATACAACAGTCTCCCCTTGAATTTTAGTGAGGTCTTTGTATTTTATCCATTTATTCAACTGTGGTCTCTCTCTCCTATAAAAAGTCTCATGCACCGAGACCCACAGTGGTAATTTTGAATACAACTTCTTTTTATGTATTAACCAAACTCTCAATCAGGATTTTCTTACAAAATGGTTATCAAACTCTTGGTTCACTTTTGCTTTTCTGTACCATAAATAAGAATGCCAACCGAATGGCAAATCCGCTCCTTCTAAAGCTAATAATCTTTCATTTCCTAATTTAATCCAGTCAATAAGCCAGCTGAAACAACAAGCATGGTAGTATAGTTTCAGATCAGGTAAACCCCATCCTCCTTTTCCTATCTAATCTTTCATGATCTTCCATTTTATTCATTTTTTTTGCCATTCCATATAAACTTCGCTAAGTCTTTATTCCATTGATTGAGAGGTATGTTGTTTATAATTATAGGAAGGTTTAGGAAAAGAAATACCATCCTTGGCAAAACATTCATTTTTAATGTTGCTATTCTTCCTAATATGGATAGATCTAATTTAGCCTATCTTTTTAAATCCAACTTTATATTTTGCCAGGTTTGGTCTTGACCTGTTTTTCGTTGTTTAACCTCTTTGCCTACGTGATCATCCAGGCAACCTCTCTGGCATGGTGGGCATATCTGATATCAAATTTATAGTCCCCAGGATAGGGTATGCCAGTGGGGTAACAGTAGGGCAAAGGTAGAGAAATGTCCAGATATGTTCCTAAGGCTAGATGCACAGCAATGACATTGTCTTCTGGGATGTCCAGGAGGATGCCTGTCACTGTGTGTCCACAGCATTCCTCACCACATATCTCAGTAATCCTGTGAAGGAAGTTAAATCTGAAAGAGAAGCATTTCATGGTTCAGTAGACACTGCTAACTGGATCTCTCAGGTCACAAGCCAACATTCTCAACACATTATTACATTGTGTGTCTCACACCTTGGAGCACAGCTGTGTCTAAATACAGTTGAAATGTGTCATGGCATAGCTTTGAAACAGTGTCACTTGGATTAGCTGCCTAGTGGCAATTTAATCATTCTCAGTAGCTCAGAGTTGGTCAGGCTTACAGATGAATCAGTGCTGCTCACCATTTAGTGAAGGTGGCTCACTAAGTGACAGATCCAGAGCACCTATTCTACTATGTTATGGAGCCACAGTTCCAAAAATGTTGTAGCCATGAAGAGTTTATATAGTGTTGAACTTAGGGGAAAAAAAGGTAAGTGGTTTAAACAAGATTGTAAAAAGAAATTTGCAAGTACTTGTAAGTTAAGATTGTGTATTCATAGCAGACTATCACTTTTGAAGGTTTCTGATTAGTTATACCACGGGGGCTCATTCTTGGAATTTTCACTGGCACACTTGGAATTTTCAGTGACTCCTGTGGAAATTATCAAAAATGGCTGTCACAAAGGGAGAGACCACTCACAAAATAGCTGTTGTGGAAAGTCACTATACCTCTATTTCACAGAAAGCAAACTGGTAAAGTTGAGAGCTTAACAACTTGTCCAAGAAGAAGGTTACAATGCAGAGGTGGAATCAGAACTCCAGAACACAAGGATGTTCATTTTCTGTTCTAACTGAACATCTACCACCCATTCCACAGAAGGCAGTCTCTCTTTCTCTCTTGCTCTCTTTTTCTCTCTCTGTGCTTTTTCTCCTCCAGAACCTATGCACACAATTCAAGAAAGACTGAAATCACATAGACTCAGAGAGAGGGAAAAATAGACCGATTCTTTCAGGCCCCCTATTTCTTCTTTCTTCTTTTATTGCTATCCCACCCACGTCTCTATCTACCTTGTCTCCATCAACACTCTGTCTTAACCTGCCTTTTCTCCTCGAAACCTCCAATACATTGTATTAATGCAGGGAGACTGTCTTAGCATAGGGGTTTCAAGGTTGAAGGCTTCAGGAGTGGCTTACCATTGCCTTCTTCTGCAGTACTAACTACATTAGTGATGGTGCCACTACTATTGTCTGTGAGAGATATTCTACCAGTGTTATCTCCCCTACTGCTGCTGCCCAGTAGCTGTCTGGCACATTTAGTCTGGCTCTGCAGCAAGACTCTTTCTGAGATGGGAGACCCCTCTAGTGGCACTGCTACCATCAGCATAGCCTCTCGCTTCACAAGAGCACACAATGCTGCTACAGAAAGGTAGCGCCATGGTGGTATGGTGGTACACTGACAAAAAATATAGAAGATTGGACCACTGCATTAATCTCCCATGCAAGCAAAGTGATGGTCAAAATTCTACAACAAAGACTTTTACCACATATAAAGCAAGACACGCCAGATGTCCAATCTGAGTTCAGAAGAGGAAGAGGCATGAGAGATCATATTGCAAACACACATTAGATAATGGAGTACACCAAAGAATTTCAAAAGAAAATCAGCCTATGTTTCATAGATTATAGCAAAGCCTTTGACAGTGTAAGTCATGAAAAACTAGAAATCACACTTAAAGAAATGTGTGTACCATTACATTGGATTATCCTAATGCATAAAGTGTACTCAGGACAAGAGGCTACTGCTAGGATAGAATATGTAGAAACTGGGGACCTTATCACACTACACTGCTATAGCACTGTTATTCCACTTTAGGTATCATAACAACATCACACAGAATCCTGGGATTTGCAGTTTAGGGAGGATCACTTAAAATTCTCAACCAGAGAGCTCTTTGGCCTTACAAAACTGCAAACCCCAAGATTCCACAGGATGGATCCATGGCAGTTAAAGTAGAATAATATTGGTATAACAATGTAATGTGATAGGGCTCAGAGTGGTTTCTAGTTGACAAGTGGGTCAAGCAAGGGTGCATTTTATCACCCTATTTGTTTAATTTGTATGCTGAACCTATCTTGATTGATCAATTGATTGTATTTATACCCGGCCCTTCAGCCAAAGCAGCTTATAAATTGTTAATTTAGCAGTTCCATGCCCTCAGATCAAAAACATCTGGAGATCACAAATTTTCCTACCTTTGTGGTACAGTATAACGAATTATTAGGATGAATGAAAGGTGTTTTTTTTTCAAAATCAATAAAAATATCCATTTTTATTTTTACATCGGTGGTTTTAAATGCTAGATAAATACAGGAAAAAAGGTTAATCTAGTATCCTCAGTTTTGTCAGTACTGAATTTGAGGGGCATAAGAATGTTGGTTCAATCAAGGCACCAAGAATTTGCAGGCACCTGTTGCCAACTAAGTCCCACTTATTTCAATGGCCTATGTTTCTTGTTTAAGGGAAATACTCTAAGTATGCCTCTGATTTTCTTCACTGTAATCACAAAGCATTTTCCTGCCACAAAGATGAGCTAAGGAGGTTCATGGACTCAGAGTTCCATGTCTCCTTTATTGCTATTTTGTGTTGTGAATAAATAAATCAAAAGTAAAATTCAGAAAGAATGAATGGAAATAAATTTAGAATCTCTGTAACTGTGGAAGTAATAAATGCTTATTAATGTATTCGAATAGGCTATATGGTATTTACTGTTCACCTTGACTCCTAATATGTCTTTTTTTTTAAAGAAGTCTCACATTTAATCCTTTGCAAATCATTTAAAATTTTGCATCTAATCCCACAGTACTAGATGGAAAAACTGCAAATACAGGGAGGATGCAGCTGACATATAATATTCTGTTGTACGGCATATACTGTATACAAATGTATAATCTTCTTTCAAAACATGCAGTAAAATCTCATATACTGTAGACGTCAAGGTAGTATGTCAGTAGCATTAAAAATATAATCTTAGTGTTTTAAGGGATTTTACTGACTAAAGCAGCTTACAAACTGAATTAAATAAAACCTCCCATTACTAATCCTTATTAGTTGACCACTTGCTGTTCTGAATCTAACAAAAAATGATGTTTAAAAAAAAAGGATGAGAGGAAAGTCAGAGATTTTTTTTAAAGTGGAGGCAGTTCTCAATTTGAATGTAGAGCAATATCATCAATAATAATGGTCACAACAATGATGATAATATGCTGTTTTAGATCGTTTGGTGCAAAAATTCAGGTTGGGCTAATCTTGTCTCATGTTAGCTGATGTTAAAAAAACAAAAAGTCTGACAAAAAAGTGAAAAGTAGATGAACCTCAGACTTCGATTAAGCATATCTATTCCTCACCCCATCAAAGACACTTTCTGTAGACTACACTCTCTGCAGAAAGGTCACCAGGGTTCCCAAGATAAAGGGAACTCGTCCTACAACATAGGGCCCCCATTCCTGTCAAGTCACATGAAATTGTTGACAAATCTACATGAGACATTTGTACCTGGAACCTTCATCACCACATGGCAGCCAGTTTGGTCCCCAATCTTTCCTGAATCTATTTAAAGATTGTCACAAACCCAGGACAATATTCAGGGAGAAAATCACTGAATTTTGAGAGGAGATTGAGAAGGATTGTCCATCTCATCATAATGAAAAGTCAGCCATGTATTGACCTCAAAAAGACACTTGGAAAGTATGAATTCCTACCTCTCCTGAGAACTCTATTCATTTAGGCTGAAGCATGCTCTCTGTCTCCTTATATATGACAAGTTGAAACTCAGTGTGATATACCTTTCTTTTTTAAGCATTCACAGTCCAAACCCATTTTTCCAAAATAATATTCTGTTCAACAAAAAAATCAATAGTTTTATGTAAACACTTCATGCACACAGAATAACACCCTCAGATTCCCCTGAGAATGCCTAAAGCCTTCTTCTTGTTTGAGGTCAGACATCTCATTGTTGACTCTTGTTTGAGTCCAACATTCTTATACCAAATTCCTAGTTCTGATGGTTTTCTCCTATATAGACAGGCTTCTAAATGTCATGGAAAGTATCTCTAAGTAGTAAAGTACAGATCTACACAGAAAGAAAATGTACTTGATGTACTTGCAATCACCTATCACTGCATAGTATTAAAGTTTTAATCTTTTCATTTTCATCTGAATAAAAAAAAATCTGATCAAAGACCTAAAACTAAATTCTTGTCCCAATAGAGAGACCCACTGGATCATTGAGATTTACTTGAAGATTAACATAAGTGCTGAATTACTATACAACAATCAACTAATTCAACAATTCTCTTCTAGTTGGGTCCAGCAATTGGATTTTGAGTACTCAGCAGACAGCTGCTGCTACAGATTGGTTTATTCCCAATAAAATGAGCCTGTAGTTTCTTATTTATCTGTGAAGAAGTCCCATTGAGCTCGATGATGCTTGTTTCTAGGCAAATATACATAGGCCTATATTGTACCAATGCAACAGTTATACTTGTGGAGAGTGTTTCCATGATACCAGTGCCTCATTATAATTCCTCCAAATGTTTGTTTAATAGTCAAGCCAAGCCTTGCCTTGTACAACTCAGCTCTGGACAAAAAGGCTGATGAATGAAGGGTGCCTGCCACTGAAATCTCATCTACCTTTGCACTTTCAGTATGCCATTTCATTGTGTGAAACAGAGATACAAAGCATATTTTCCTGTTTTCTCATCTTCATTAAAAAGGGGGGTATCAGGACCACTGGCCCATGAAAATCTGAACAATTATTTGCACTGCATGTCTTTTTTCATAAGAAAATCTTCCTCCTCAACCATGTGAGAAGTTTTCCATGAACGATGATCATATTGTCCTCTGGAAACTTATTTCTTGTACAGAAGATACAATTATTTGTGGGAAACTTGTGATGGTTTTTTTGTACAGAAAGCATGACTTTTTGAACATAAAGACAGGTTTCCTGTTCCCCTCAAATTCCTGACCAGTTCTGTCCCCCCAGCTGCTAAGTACCCATGTGGGAAACTTGAAAATGTGAATAATCTTCAAAAAGTGTGATGTTTTCTTATTTTCTCCCACAGCAGGGAAAAAAATGTTGAAATATTCCTCCTTGTTTCTAAGAATGGAGTAAACAAGGCATTGCATCCCTAGTGGGACAAAACCTTTGAAAGTGGCAAACGCACTTTAGCTGCCCTGGGTTATATTGGTAACATCACTTTGATAATTTATTATTATTTTAAATTATGGCATACAAAACATAATGGAAGATATACCTCAGTGTATTGTTGAAATTGCAACTAAACAACGTACTATTTAAATTGTATCCAATTGTAACTCAGCAATCCAGTCTACATGTGACTAAGGTATATGTCAGAAGGACCAAGTCTGACATCACCAGGAATGAATACAGTTGACCCACCAGCTTAAACTTTGCAGAAGCAATGTTGGTAGAGCCACGATGAAATAACCATAAAGTAAGTTGTAAAGTTGAAGGCTTGGCTGGAATCCATAGGTTGTTGTGGATTTTCCAGGCTAAGGCCAAGTTCCATTAGTATTTTCTCCTGACATTTCACCTGCGTCTGTTGCTGGCATCTTCAGAGGATCTGATGGAATGGAATTGAGATAGAGTATATATACTTGTGTAGTCCCCAGGTGGGAGGGAGAAATTTGCATGTGTTACAGTTGGCCTGTGTGATGGCCTATTGTTAAATGGGATATCCTCTAGGGTATATTGTTAGTCAGGGGATACACATAACAGTGCATTAAGTACGTTAGCAACATAAAATAAGTTTTTGTGAGAGAGGCAATCAAAGAAATGTCTAGATTGGGTTGAAAACCTTACCAAGTCTTCCTTTGGGTTTCATGAGATAGCTCATCAGGTTTGATGTCTCTTTGATATTTGATGTTCTTAGATTTTTGTTTCCTTAGTAGACATTGTGTAGTTATTGCTATGTGGAGATCTGGAGCCAGCCACAGTTAGAACAGACCAGGCCTGCTTTCTTTTCTTCCTCACTGGAGAAGCAGCACCCTTTTTTTTTTTTTTATAATTACCACCCCCTGGATCCCCTTCCACACTTTTATAACACATCTTGCTTTCCCTAAAACCACAACCTTTGTGGAAAAAGGGCAAAGCATCTTAAAGTTACACCAAAGGAAGGTATAACTTGTGGTAGCATGTTGTTAAACATAAATTGAAGAAAACACTATACTGAGGCTGCTCTTTAAAAAAAGAGAATAAGATCCCTATTAAAAGAACTAACAAAGAAAAGGTATTGGGTAAATCAATATTTTCAAACTTCAAAGAACTTCCAGATATTCATAGGCAAACGACAGAAGGATGTGATATAGAAACCTAAACAAAGAGGGAAGAAAAAGATGGCCGCAGGCAGCGTCTCAGCGTTTCAGTGAGCTCTTGATTTTTTAATTTTAATTATTTTAAAACGGCTTATCAGTTGTAGGAGTTTCTTGGTTAAACTTTAGTGTATCCAAGTTTAATTGGAGATAGATAGCTGGAGTTAAGCCTCGGATAATTATAAATAACTATAAATAACGACTGCAACAAGGCAGGAATGGGAAAAAGGCTAAAGAGGAAGAGAAAGAGCCCAAAAGGAAAAAAGGAGTTGTTTAAAATGGGGAGTGAGTCTGAGAAGTCACAGAGAGAGAGTTCTGAGCCTAATGAAATTGCAGAGGCAGCAGTTACTCTTAGACAACAAAGGCTAGAGGAGTTTTTCCAGTATGAAGATCCAAAAAACAAGCCCTCTTCCCTTTTGTACTCCTCACCTACACATACAAACCTTATGGATAAATCCTTTGTCTCGTCTGAATGGGAAGCAGATGATTTTCCTTATTCTGTTGAAGAAGGCTCTTCAGAAATTAAAGGGGAGAATACCTTAAAAACCACAAGTAAGTCAAATACGGACTTGGAACTGGTGGCTAAGAATTGCCTTTTAACAGCCAAAACAGTTATTGCAATTTTTGAAAAGCTACTAGATATCAATCGAAAAATAGATGAACTCAAGGACATAATGGGAAAGCATGTAATAAAACCCTCTGTGAGGCCAACCTCTGATGTTGCTTAATATCCCCAGCCCACACATGTGGTATGAGATATCACATGTAAGAAAAATAACAGGGACGAATTAACATTACAGCGGCATAGAATTCTACTTCAGGTTGCAATCAACCCTCTTAATGAGGGGAAATGGTCCAACAAACGAGTAGTACTTTATTCACTCTCACAACTCCTCCAACGAAGGATATACTCTAGTGAGATAACTGGAATCTCCTGGCTCCCCAGATGGCATGGCTTTGAAAGAATAATATTGACATGTAAGCATTTTGCCCTTCCTGCATTGATTTTGGAAAGAAGGGAATTGCTAAGGAGATTCCCAATTATACCTACTCGTGTTTTTCATAATAATATTGTACAACCGCTGTTAAGCTATAGGAAGAGATCTAAACATGTACAGGAGGTTGATATAAACATCGAAGATTATGAGCCTAGTAAGCAATCCTTGATACAGCAGACTACCCCAGCAGCCCAAAGACCAAGAGAAGGTTTACACCAGAGAAATAACATTAATGATTTAATCATCAGGAAAATGCAAATAACAGATGATCCCATGGAGGATGAGGAAGACCTTATCAAGATGTTTGGTACTCTCTCCACTGAGGAACAACAAACCATATTGTGCAAACTAGAGGCAGTTAAAACTGTGCTGCAGTCAGTATGTACTGCTGCAGTGTCTATTAACTACCTATTATCTTCCAGCTGTCCTTCTGGTGGGCCACCGACATGTACAACTCCTGAATCCACAAATCCAATAAAGAAGAAAAAAAGAAGAAGGTGCTCTAGTTCGAAGAGCCCAACTACATTTTTACCTAGCCAGCCGGTTAGAGATCTAATTGATCTGACCACAGTGATAGGAGATGAGAGTGATGCCTCACAAAAAATAGAGACAGTAGGTCAACAGTCCCTACATGACCCCTTAACGAAGTCAAAGGATATTCAGACACCTGCTCCAAGCTACCATAGTTCAGTAATAGGCAATGCAGGAGCCATGAACCAACAAGAATTGCCTGCATTAGCCCCCATGATGGATGAAGCTGAATGACATTCAACAAATGCTGTCTCCCTGGCTTTTATTACCTGGAATATTGCAGGATGGGAATCTAGAAGTAGAGACCCTTCGTTCTTGGCTTACATATCTAGATATCATACAATTTTTCTTCAGGAGACATGGGCTGTGGAACATTTGTTCATGGAAGGGTATAAGACAATTACGTTAGATGCTGTACCGGGCACAGGATGTGGGAGGCTCTGTGGGGGGTTAGGTATATTGATATCTACCTTATTACAGGTACAAGTAACTAGATTACCTTCATTAGACCAATATACACTGGCAGTTTTGCTTCAGTTCAACAAGACCCAACTTGTACTGATCAATGTGTATATTCCACCTTTATATGTTCGTGCACAGATAAAACACGTATGGGATAAATTGAACATATATGTGGAAAACATATTGGCAGCATTTCCTGTAGCACATACCATAGTGGCTGGTGATTTTAATGCAAGAACTGGAGCAGATGATAGATCGCTCTTTGCTAAATTTCATTGCCAACACTTACCCCCTGTAACTGTATCCCCCCTTCTGTGCCGCCAGTCTAAAGACACATATAGTGATTATAGAGGATTGTGCTTAATGCAAACTTTTTCCAAATTGAACTTGGTGATTCTGAATGGGTCTACAAGTGATGATTATCCAGCTGAGTACACTCACTGGACTGGTCGCAAGCCCTCCCTTTTAGACTATGTTGGCATCTCAATGAGTTTAATACCCTACCTGTCTAAGTTCTCAGTTGTCAGCCATCCTGAGAGTGATCATTTCCCTGTTATGTTGTGTATGAAGGCCTTAGATAGGGTGCATGTACCTACACGCCATATTACAGTGATGTCTGATGACCTCTGTCCTATACGCGCCAAATGGTCACCACATCAAGCGGAAATATTTACAGATTTCCTGGGAAGGGAACCAGCTAAATGCCTTCACTCATTAATAGTAAGCCCAAAGTCAGATGATGAGGTATTGGATAGTTTTAAGAACTTAATCAATTTAATTCAGTCTTTGTTAACTGTTCCCCAACGTAATTTCGTTGGGCAAAAATTAAGAACACGACATGAGTGGTTTGATCAAGAGTGCCACGAAGCCTGGAATTCTTTAAAGCGGCTTTTCAAATTGTATAAAGAGGAAACCAACTCTTGCTCAATATCAGAACTCATGAGACTGAAAAAACAGTACAAACAGCTGATCCGCCAGAAGAAAAGGGATAATATGCAAGTTTCTTGGGAACGTCTGATAGCAGCAGCTAGTACAAATAACTCCACTCTCTTTTGGAGAGTGGTAGCACCATCTTTCCCAAGAAATATTTATAGTCCATCATCCCAGATTCCAGCCCATATCTGGGAAGACCATTTTAGATCTATGTACGCTGAAAAGGAATACTCTATGATTGAATTGGAGCTGGATATATCTTCCCTTCCATACTGGCCCCAGTCTCTTGTGTAGAAATCAAGAACTTAATTAAACAACTCAGACCAGGGAAAGCACATGGTGCTGATTTTATCACCTATGAGATAATAAAAAATGACCTAGACTGGTGGATCCCTGTGTTAACCTCACTTTTTAATGTAATTGACCGTACAGCTATGATTCCAAAAGACTGGGGCTTAGCTATAATAATCCCAATTTATAAGAAAGGTAAAAGAGATGATCCTGTAAATTTTCGCCCAATCAGTCTGTTAAGTCAGATTAGTAAAATGTATGCTAAACATTCTACAGGTTAAATTAATAGACTGGATGGAAACTGAGGATATTTTGAGGGATGAACAAGCGGGTTTTAGGGAAGATAGATCGACAATAGATCACGCAATGGTACTGCAACATCTCGTAGAGAAGTACACTCATCAAGTTGGTCAATCTCTCTATGCAGCATTCATTGATTTTAAGTCAGCATTTGACTCAACATCTAGATCCAGATTATGGCTCAAACTTAAAAATTCCACAATAGACAAGCGCTTACTTCTGTTGCTCATCAAAATTCATGGGATACCAGATTGAAGGTCAGGTTTGGCAATAAAGGACATGTCACTAAGGAAGTACAAGTAAAGAAAGGAGTCAGACAGGGATGTGTACTGGCTCCACTCTTATTTAACTATTATATAAACTCATTGATTCCTTATCTGAGTAACTCTTCCTTCCATCCCCCTAAATTAGCTCATAGGCATATTAATTTATTATTATATGCTGATGATGCAGTAATCTTGTCATTGACCTCTGTTGGCCTTAAGAGAGCCTTTAGATCACTTATCCAGTATTGTGCTGAAGAGGAATTAATAATAAATTACACCAAGACTAAGATCCTTACCTTTTCAAAACACCCTAAGCAAAGAAGTTGGGTCCTAGGAGGGCAATTAGTTGAGCAGGTTAAGATCTTTAAATATTTGGGGATAGTTTTTCAAGCTTCAGGAAGTAGAAATGCCCACTCAGATTACGTGTCCAGTAATGCACAGAGAGTTGCTGTAGCCATTCAAAATTATTACTTCAGTAAAGGAGCACAGTTCATCCCAGCTGCAGTTAAACTGTTTACATCTAAAGCCCGAGCTCAACTGTTATATGGAGCTCAGCTGGGGATGTATAGTAACACGATCTCTCTAGAAAGAGTCCAAACAAAGTTTCTGAGGAATATATTTCAGGTTGCTCGATGTGTTCCAAATGCTGTATTGCGAAGGGAGGCAGGAGTCAGTAAATTGGAATCAAGTATCTGGTTGAACATCTTTACCTATTGGCTAAAGCTACACAATAATCAGAATGGACTGACCCAGTTAATTCTGGTTGATAAATATAAATCCTCATGGGAAACAGCTGTGCTTCAGAAGTTGAGCCTTTGTGGACTTTCAAGCAATTATATCCTAGGATTAGGATTAGATCAAGCAAAAGCTATTGTAAAACAAAGGATACTAGATATAGAAGGTCAAACAGAAATTGCTACCTTTACTAACTATACACTTGCCAATAATCAACTGATGATCTCTAGACCGGCCGCATACTTATACTGCGTCACTGTGCCCAAATTCAGGAGAGCCTTAACACTGGCTCGATTTAATGTTCTTCCCACAGCGATACTGGAAGGGAAATATAGGAAAATTCCTTATGATATGCGATTTTGCCCTTGCAATACCGGTGCGGTAGAAACTACAATTCATGTACTCCTATATTGTCAGTTTTACCGAGACATTCGTCAAGAGCTGATTACTCCTCTATTAACCCAATTCCCAGGACATTCTGATGGTTTCTATCTACGCCATCTACTGGATAATCAGGAGCAAACTGTTATGCTCAAAGTAGCAAAGTTTTTCTATATCATGTGTAAGATACGTTCTCAAATGGTTAATAATAGCAATAGTGGCTGATGCGAGCTGTTTTAATTTTGTAATTTTGCTATTTGTTTTTGTTAGTTTTTTATGTATTTATTCTGTATTTATTATTGTTTTATTGGTCAATGACCGAAATAAAGTGTCTGTCTGTCATAGGCAAACACTTCCCTAGGTTAACAAGCCTTTAGCTTTTCTCCCACTCTCTCTCTCATCTCACTGAAGGAACTCTCCCATCTAGACTCTGTTTCCGGTACATATCTGTTCTGGTGACTCACCCACATAGCCCCTCCCTTTGGCTAAACTGGATTCTTCAGTCAGAGATCCAATCAGAATACATTACCCTCTGCTGGTAGAGCTGCTCTGCTGGCCACACACCCCCTTAGGGTTCATCACAGTTATCAGACTCAGAATGTCCCACTCCTGTCCACTTTAGCTCACTCACCCCAAGTATTGCAGTGTTTATACATTCCATTTCTTATTTCACTCTGTCTAACTTCCCCTATTCATGCTTCTCACATCCATGTTCCTGTAATATGTGTTTTTCAGCTCTGGTCTCTCAACTCCAAGCACGTCATTTCAGCTTGAATCTAGTTGCATAATTAGTCACGGTGCTACTCATAGTTGTTCTCTGCTGTAGTGCAGTAGTTTGTTGAATGCCTTCCCACCTACAAGCGTCATCTTCTGACACTATCTGTCTTCAGTTTGGATTGTCTCATCATAGGATATTCATGATAAAAGACTTTTGCACAGCACTAACAAGTGTTAGCTATGATGTCACTGCCATTTTCTCTGAGAGATCTTCCCATTGTCACCCCACCCAACTGCTAATACCCAGTAGCTGTTTGACACCTTTAGTCTGGCTTCTCAGCAACAGTTGTGTAGGAACACGGGGGCAGTGGGTGCAGATTGCCCTGGGCAGGACATTGTTGAGGGTGTCCGGGCTTGTACCCACGACCTCACGTGGTGAGACCATGCTTCCATGTACTGTAGTCATGTCCCCACATGCCATAGCCCCACCCCCCTGCTGTAGCCCCCTCCCCACCCGCCCCCCTCCACTTATTCCAAGCTCCATCACTGCTCAGCAAAAATCTATCAGCAGCACTGCTACCATCAGCATAGCTGCTTGCCTCACAGGAACATGCAATCCCACCACCGTGGAAAGGTGGTGCCATATTTAAACATGTCATGAGAAGACATGACTCACTAGAAAAGACAATAACACTTGGTAAAATAGAAGGTGGTAGGAAAAGAGCCACATTACAGATGGATAGATTCAATTAAAGAAGCCATACCTTTTAATCTGTAAGACCTGAACAGGTCTTACCTGGGACTGGGAGGTCTCTCATTTTTAGGGTTTCCCTAAGTTGAATTTGACTTGACAGTAGCCAACAATAACAACTAAATATTTTTATTATGTCTTGCTGGTTTTCTGATGGTTTTATATTCTGCTGCCTATAGTCAGTCTTGTAACGTGTTGCATACTATCTGGAGAGCTCTAGTTATTTGTCACTTTAAAAGTGCAATAAAGAAAATAGGTGAAATGAGATGCAGAAAGTATTAACACTGAGCAACTCTCCATGTTTTAAGTATCAAGAGCAATAGGTATATATGCCCTTCCCATAAATAAACCTCCCACCCTTCCTACCACCCACTCCATTTATAACGAAAATTTTCCTAGAACAACAGTGTAGTCATTCATGCAGCAAAATCCCTAACATGACACTTCTAATTTCCCATTATACCTTGGTGTCTCAAAACTACTACTTTGGTCTAACTTATACTGGTAAAGATTTATATCACCAGTATGGTCCTGTTGAGAAGTAAGCTAAGAGCAGCTGTGATGAGAGGTATTATTAATTCCATACATTAATTCTCCCACACCACCTCTAAACGAAAACAGCAAGCTGCAGATAATACCAGTCAGATGTGCTGCTACAGAAACCTGACTAAACGGAGAAAAGATACAAAGACTGATCTTGTTTAGATAAGAGCCCCACTGGGAAATACATGGTTTATGTACATCTCAAAATCTTGTGACAGGTGTTATTAATGTATTGAGTGTCAGTTCAGTGGCCGAGAATGCAAAAGCTTTTTAGTGTAAGGAATTATTTGCAAACACAATAGAGAACTGAAAGATGCATCTTTCACTGTGTGCTTATGAAAACTTTGGGCTAGGTTTTTTTCCTCATTAGTCCATAGCCTTTTAGTTCTGCAGAAGGGAATTGGGGAAGGGAGGAGAGTCTAAGCAATCTACAGTTAAGCAGCATGCCATATCTATCAGTCTATTAATTAAAAAAAAGAGAGAGAGAGAGAGAGAGAGAGAGATCACATTTCTGAAACACTTCAGATCTCACTAGCCTGGAGATATCTGTAAAGGGGAAATATATGTGTATGTATGTGTGTATTTGAACCTGCGAAAATCCCTGGGGTCATTTCTAGGTGACGATTGGATTTTTCTCACTTCTCTATCAAATATCTTAGCAAAATAATAAAAAAGAAGGATATGTCTATATGGTTGGCTCTCAAGGATTACTTTCAATGAGGCTGAAATAGGCACCTAGAGTGTGTTGCTGTGGAATAAATAAAAACGCTGTTGCTCATCGTTCGCCCAAGAGGGCTATATTTATTCTAAAATGCCCAAGAGTTTCCCATTAGCGTATTTTTATTAGTTTTTAGCTATCTTCTTCTAGCTTCAAAAGCTTTCCATATAAGCACCATAAAATCGTTTTCAATTTTGGATGGATCTCTATACTCTTCCAAAACAATTTTATGTGTTAACATCCACAGGAGGTTACTGAGCATATTTCAAAATGAGACACACCGCTGGAAATAAATCTGCAAATGAACACATACATCCACACTCTGGAAAAGCAAGCAAGCTACACACACATAACCCTCAAATCACATTTGTTATAAGCAAATCGTATAAATGGGCATTCAAAAGTGGACCCAACCTGAAGAATTTTCTACAGAGAAATAGGAGCGAAGTAATAACAACAGAAGTTAATACTTTATTTCCTTTATACCCATTTATATTGCCCCAATAACTGCGTATATGGCCACACGTCACAATTTATTTTTATTTGATGACACCAGCAAGAGGCAGCTGTCACTTGAACTCTCAGTGCCTCCCTCCTGGGTCCATCCTAGCTCTACTTGTGCAAATTTACTGCTACTGACAAAACCTTTTGCTTTTCTGACTTTTAAGGAAGTTTCCCTGGAATACCTCCCTATGGTATAACCACAAATGCTTAATGTAATGTTTACCTCACTTGAAGCCCATTCACCATTATGTGAATGTAACATTTAAAAAGGTTAAAGCAAAGTGAAATTTCATGCAATCAGATTAATTGAATAAGTGCAGAGATACAGCAGCTGGCTCTAAATTACCACCAAATAGTAAGTCTCTTTTTAACAAAACAGAACTCTATCAAATAAATAAATCATCCTGAGAATGGCAAACCACCCTCACTGGCATTTCAAGGTGCTTAGTATTCAATAGCTAAAGGCAAACTAGGTTATTTTTGCACCTGAGGCAAAAGAAAATCTGGCAGAAAAAAATATAATAAATACAAATAATTAAAAAAATATTAATCCACCAGTAATGTCCTGCCCTTTCAGGGTAAGCCACATCTGCTGCCAGATTCTGTTGACAGGTCCACCCATGCACCATTTAGACCATTTCCGCACTACACTGTTATAGTGCTATTATTCCACTTTCAACATCCTGTGGAATTCTGGGGTTTGTAGTTTACTGAGGCCAAAGAGCTCTCTGGCTGAGAATTCTTAAGGCCCCTCCCTAAACTGCAAACTCCAGCATTCCATAGGATGTTGAAACTGGAAAAATCACATTATAATAGTGTAGTGCAGAAATGGCCTTGGTCTCTCCTTTAATTACAAATCTAGCTGCTTGTTCTGCTTCCTGTTTGTTTTTCACCTACACCAACCTCTGTTGAGGCTGCTGAGAAGGTGTTGCACAGAGTGGGTGCCAGAAAGTGCCCTCCTCTGGGCCGAGTTAGATTTGCCCTTACCTTTGGCCTGCAGTTTTGATTGAGGGAAGGGATTGAGCAAAACCAGGACCTTGCTGCTGCAGTTTCCACTAGGAAATAATTAGAAGGCTGACACAATGAAGTAGGAAGTAAGGTCATCTGCTGCACTGGCCATCCTACCTTAGGAGTGCCTAAGATGTGCGACTAGCAGTAACAGGTGGCCTTACTTCCTGCTCCATTGCATTAGCTTACTTATTATTTCCTAGAACAATGTATCTCAAGCTATCTGATATGAGGGACTGGCAATTCCCCACCGCAACCCACTCAGTGTGCTAGGGAACAGTGCCATATATGTTCCCATTGCCTACAATTTCTCTTCTGCAAACTCAATGAGGACCAGCAGCTGATGTGCTAGAATCCTTTTCCTGACATGCTAGAAAAAAAAAAAATTCACTAGGAAGAACTTTGAAAAGGTGACCTTTTCTAAAGCCCCATGACCGACTGGATGGACCAAAGACCAATTGGATGCTTTTTCTGAATATCTGAATCATTGAAACAATCCAGGAACCACAGATGCAACAAAATCCTGAAAATACAAATTCTTCCTGGAAGGTACAACTCAAAATTACATGTCTCCTTTTCCAGTCATTCCTCACAAAAGGCACACTCCAATTACTGGGATTACTTCAGAGTAAGCAGAACAAGGAATGTAGCTGACATCACTAATGCTGTACATCAAGCAATCACACAGGTGTGAGATGCCCTGCTAATAATATCATACATACTGATGTATTGCATGTTTGGCCTCTGACACATCACTGCAAAGCGCAGATGATGAACTGTTCAGAACAGATGTATGCTAACCTACATTCATAGCACTACTTGAAAAAGGGGTGGAGAGGAGGAAGCATTCTACTTATGTACATCTGTTCAGAGAAGAGGAAAGTGTTGTCAGTATTCTCAATAATGCTATATTTAACTGACCTTTTTTCTTTGATGCATCTGTGATGGATAATAAAAGCATGTTTGAAAAACATACAAAGAATCATACTACTATATGACAAATAGGGAAATGATGTGCAAAGGCAGTCAGGCTTCTGGCAACTGCATTTGTTTCAACATAACAAACATACAATCCCAATACCCATTTTTACGCTGCTGTTAAAACATGGGGAAAAATTCTCTGTGTGTTCTCAGCTACCATAACAGCAACTAATCTATGCAGTATCAACATGGTCTTTTTGCATAAAGTATCACATCATTCTACTTGGTAATTTCAAGAGAGATGTCTATATTCATTATACCATTGATTTGAGGGCTGCTTCAAACATGCATTCCCTTTACTTTATTACTTCAATATCAAGGTGGTATATGAATGAACCATCAAAGATGGAAATTTCATACAAACTTTGTGCTGTCCCTTGGCTCCCAGATGGCAACAGTAATGAGAAGTGTTTTTAATCAACTCCACTCAGTGCAAAAATCCAATCTTTCCTGAGTCAACTCAACATACCAACAGTCATCCATACCTTATTGGCATCATACCATGATTGCTACAGGCTATCTTTGAAGAATATCCAGGAACTTCAGTTGGAGCAACATGTAGTAACTAAGTGACTAATGGATGGATAGAATCAAGATCAATTATCCTGATACTGAAAGACTGCACTAGTCATGCACTGCATTGCAGGCTGCTGGTTTCTCACCCAATTCGATTATCTCCTTCCAGTCTTTGTTTCAAACCTCAAAGCATTACATGGCATAGCATAGCTTCTCCAATCCCCCCAGCTCTCCACCAGCCAGTGAACGTTCATGGGGGCAGGGGCACTTCAGCAGTTAAAGGGTGAGTCCAGGAATGGGTCCGGGTAGTTGCAGAGGAGGAAAGAGAATATTAATCTGCACAACAATATTTTTTTAAAAAAAGTTTTTCCAAATGAAACAGAAACATTTGGAAGGAAAAATGGAAAGAAGTTCTCACATTTGATATTCAGTTTTAGATAAGCACATAGGTAAGTCTATAAAAACATAAAATATTAAGTAAAAATATTTTCATAGAGTTAATTTGTGATAGTGCAGTCGTTAGGGGTAGTGGCATACTGTTTTTAGGATAACATAAAGATATTTTAATTAATAGTTATTATAAACATAGTAAAATTAAGGGTTATGGTTACCAGATTGATTATATATTTTAATGGTTTTTAGTCTAGATATTTTCATCTTTGTTATTGTATTATTATTATCATAATTGTTCTCGACATTATATTATTATATTCTTGTTAAAAATTGATCATAGTTAGATTGTAATTAGTTTGATAAGGAAAGAATGAATGAAGAGAAGAATGAAGAAAGAAGAGAAAATGATTTGATGATCATAAGGATTTTTTAATGTTCAGTAATCTATTGGTGAGTTATATTCTGTACAAGATGTATGTATGAAATAAAATAAAATAAAACAGTAAAAAATTATTAATAATATTTTTTTAAAAAAAGATATGTCCATGTCCAAATTGGACTTACATCCTGGCCCTTTATGCATCTTACCTAGTGCCGCTGGTATCATGCGGGGATCACGTGAAAAGCCTCGTCTGGTAGGTACTCACGTCCTCTCTGCTTCCCCTCGGCACCAGCTCTGTGCTGGCCAGAAGAAAGCATGAGCACTCTGCCCCTTCTTTCCGCAGCACAGATTTACTTTCCCAGGCTGCACATCTGGAGCCCACACACACAAAGTAAGTGTGTGGGGGCACAGGAGCAATGCGTGACCACGCATCATTTTTGGCAACGAGCCGAAAATGATATAATGCGTGATCGCCTCCTAATGGCCTTGGGAGCATCATGTGATTGCAAGGACATCATGTGGAACGGTCTTCGCAATCGTGCGATGCTCTCAAGGCCATTTCACAACAGTACTGGCGTGCGAAAGGACCCCTGTCAAGAAAAGGACAGTACCCTATGTTTGTGTGTACTTAGAAATGAGTATTTTATATTGCAAGGAAACATAATAGTCAATAACAGAATTGCCTGCTAAGTTGAAGCAAGGGCACTAAAGGTCAGAGGTCCTGAAACTACATATCCTCAAGGGCACTTCTTTATTTTTCCCTATAGAAATAAAGGATAAGTATTTTCCTCTAAAGAAGAAAGTACGGAAATGCACTTACGAACATTGCTGTCATAGAAATTAAAACCTGATTGCTCTTTGTAACATTGGCAACCTCAAGATACTTGAAAATCAAGCTGGCTTGTGTCTGCACAGTTCCACTCTTTCTGTCTGTGCACCACCTCATGCTTATTTGTTTCACACTCATGCTGGAGTGTGACAGAATTGTGAGCCAGCTTGCATATAGTTTCCATTCTGAAAAAAAAAAAAAGGGTAAACAAACTTTGCATTTGAATGCTGAGTGCAGTGAAAAGAGGTATTATGTTTACACTGTGCCTCTCTAGGCAACCTGTTACCCGAACTTATTCTTTGGATCAGGGGTAGGCAATCTTTGGCCTTCCGGATGTTTTGGTTTACAATTCCCAAGGTCTCTTGCTATTAGCCACACTGCTCTAGGTTTCTGGGTGTTGCAGTCCAAAACAACTGGAGGATTAAAGTTTCTCCTTCCCTGCTTTGTAGATTTCCTGGCTGGAAGAATGCTAAAAATCTATAGCAGAGAGTGAGCTTTTATTTTATAAAGCTCTCTCCTCATCCTTCAATAATTTAGAGATGGGCGGGGGGGGCGGAGGAAGAGAAGAAGCATCTAATGTACAGCACAACAAAGGGGGGAAAAACCCAGTCTGAACATGGTGCCCCTGAAGTGAAACAATAATTGATATTCTCATATGAAGGCAACTTAGCTAATTTGCATAAGATAATAAACCCTATTCTCACCACAACAACAGTGCAGGTATCACCACAAGAGGAAAAGCTTAAGATAGTAATGAGAACTGCTTGTCTAACATTGTTTTCTCCTCCTGTTACAATCATTGTCATGGGAACAAAATATTACATTATAGTACTTTCTACTCTTGTTACAATCTTTGTCACAAGTACAAGGTACAGAATTTCAATATCTAGCGTCATCCACTTTTAGTTTGGAAGTCACTTATCCATTCCATTTCCTTCCTTCCAAGCCACCTACATAGCTTTGTAGAAATGATTTTTAAAAAAATATTATCACAGCACCATCATCTATCAGGGGACAGAAAGGTCTATATTTGTTTAATCCATTCTGCCTAGAATCCCCATTTCAGACCAGTGGCTGCCATTACCATGATACGAAACAGGCCTCCTGAAAAGTCACGTTCTACACTTTGGTCATTTCCACACTAGACTGTTATAGAGCTATGATTCCACTTTCAACACCCTACGGAATCCTGGGATTTGAAGGCCAGGATTCCATAGGATGTTAAAAGTAGAATAATAGCACTATAACAGTCTGGTGCAGAAATGGCCCTTGTCTCAACCTTTATTTATTATTAATTTTATTTCTGTGTTGCCTTTATCCTAATATAGATATCAAGGCAATTTACAGTTCAGAATTAAAACAAAATATGGTTAAATCAGTATGAGGTACAAAAATTAAAAAATTAAATAGGCAATCAGATTAAAATATTTTACATAGTTCAAAATAAATATAGAACATAAAATAAAGGGACAAGCATGCGCTATTAAAAGACCCTTCTGCAACACGCATTAGAAACTGAAGGGCTATTTAAACAAAAAAAGTCCTCACTATATGGGATTATTGGCTCCCAAGTTTTACCCACTACAGTTTCTTATGCACATACGTGGTGCAACATGGGAAGGAGGGTACCCTTGGAAAAGGAAAAGGTACAAGTGTTTACAGGCTGAATAAGCATATCAGCAATTAAGCACGATTGTAGATGTACACTATTTAGATGTGCCAGATACCGATACACTTAACCACTCATAATAGCTTCATAGAATAAGGTAGAAAAACAAACAATAAAATCCTAAAAGCTGCTTCATCTATATCAAACAGTTTATGGGGTGCATGTGCTGTGTTACAGAAGAACCAGGTGGTTAATCCTCTCCCCTTTTTTGCAATTCTGTTTTTCCACACCACTTCCTCCAACTAATACTTCCAGAGATGTGTTTTTAAAGTAAATGAATCTGGAAACCTGCAGAGAGAAAACATCTGGGCAGTAGTTCACAATGGACAAATAAAAACAAACCAAGTTAAAACGTACCATGATGGACCAGCTGCAATAGTAAAATATAGGGGGGCTGAAAAGAAATGATGAAATGAAACTCCTGTATGGTAATAGGCAATACTCAATTGGACTATAAACATAAGCAATTTTACATGGAGAGGCTTTATTGAAAAACATGAGATAAACACACTTCTGGAGTTAGGATGATGGTATGAGACGTCAATCTGTGTACATTGTGGATTATTATTTGTGCAGCCCAAAATTGCTACTGGTAGAACAGAAGCTTCAGCTCTCCTCCCTGCCTATTCCTTTCCTTTTCACTTGGAGAAAATTGGATCATATGCTATCTAATAGATAAGGCAAACTCTGCAAATTCTCTAGTTATATTGCGCCGAGAGGGAGTCTTCAGGATGAGCTCAAACAAATGACTTCCATGTCCATATTATTAATTCTTGCTAGAACGCGGTAACTGTTATTCAAAGAACTTCCTCATGTCTAAGCATATTTGTTAATCCCAGTAACAGGGATAGGGAATATGGTATTCAACACAAGGTTGCTCAAACATGCACAACAATTTACAATTATTCACCTTGGACACAATCCAACCAAAATGAAATACTTCTAAGTTCAATTTACTTCAGTGAGAATTCACTAACGAAATCAACAGAACTTGCACATCTTTAATTGTTATTGGATCTTGCACCCAGTTTATTTCAAGTTGAGCTGAGGGAAAGCATTTAAATGCTACAAGCCTTTTAAAATGTTCATTCAAAGAAATGTAAACTGACATAAAACACTACTTTGATTTAAAATGATAAAATATCTAGTTCTCGGCATTTACATTTGTTTTAATATCTCCCAACCACAGGGAGGAACAACAGTATGTTAAATTTAATTATATTTACTTTTGTAGGTGCTGCTAAATTAAATGCATATTTTTAACCAGTCTGATCTACAATAAGACATGTTCAAAAATGGAAGGCAAATATGTTGTTGTTGTTGTTGTTATCACTACTACTATTATTATTTCTGAACATATTTTCCGAAGGATAGCAAATCTATTTTCATTTCAATAGCATTTTATTTTAATTTTTAAACCTTGATGATTTTTTTAGATACTGTCTTTGGAATAAGAGAGTTCTTTGCAAAAATTATATCCAATTTCTAAATGGCAAGGGAACACTGCATTTTCAGAGTCTACTTTTTAAAAAGAACATAAGAATTAGATTAGACCAAGATTCATATAAGCTAAGTTGCCTCTTACAGCATCCAGATATTTTGGTACCTCATAAATGGGCATGAAAGTAATAGCTACCCCATCCCTTTTACCTTTGACATCACAAAAAGACAGTCATATTGCTTCTCAATATGGAGGCTCCATTTATGCAAGAAATAGCTTGTGCTTATATGATCAGCATTCATCAGACCAGGCGTGTCGTGCTTTCCCGAAAGTTCTTTAATGGGACCCCTCAAATTTCTATTGTATTCATATAAACTATAATATCACCCAAATAAGCATATCTCTCTCTCTTTCTGATGAATATCAAGTCCTCAGTTTAAAATAGTCTTGTCTCACAGTGAGATGATGTAAAGCTATCTCTTAAGTGTATCTGTTGATGGGTGTGTGTGTGGAGGTGAAATTTCAAAAGGTTCTCCACCATGGCTGGAGTGGGAAATGGGTGGAGAGCAAATGAAATCCCTCCACAATTTCAAGAGACAATGTTAGGACGCGTCAGGTAACCAGCATCTTCCACATATATGTGCCAATGTTACAAGCAGGAACCAAGTTTGTGGAAACCAAATCAGCTTCTTCCAAAACTGACTGAGGAAGTTTGTACGTACTGAACCAACTGCAAACCGAGCTGAGGGAAGCTTATTATTACAAAATAACATATTGGAATGGCTTTGTTTCTCTGGTTGGGTCAAATTTACATAATTCTGTTTTAAGTAATGCTGTTGATCATTTGCACAAAAGAAGCAGTTTGATCCACTTACCGCATTTATAATTCACTGAGTTTATTTCAGGCATGCAGTTTCTAGTAGGTTTTGCTATCTGGGCAATATTGCACAAGTAAGCATCTAATTGCAGCATGTCATAATATCCACCGGCTAAAACATTAAAACTGAATTGAACTATACTAAAATGCATTACTTTCTGAAGAACCTTTGTTAGACAGAGTAAAGCTCTTTGGAAAAGAAGAAGGAGATTGGTTTTAAGATTGTTAAAAATTAAAAAGAACAATAAACAATAAAGCCCTATGAAATTTCCATCTGGATCCTCAGAGTATAAAAGCCAATCTAAAACCTTTATTTTAATTTGTTGTTATTACAGAATTGCATTAAGAATTATAATGTCCTAGGGAATTTTTGATAGTTCTGAGCAGCAATCTATGGGAGAATACACAGCAACGCAACGCTTCAGGGCACCTGTTGCATATGTTCTAAAGTCATGAATCCTCCTCTTAAGATCCTTGCAACTCTTTGGGAATAGGCAATGCAGTAGACAGGAAAAGCCTTTGTACCTCATCCATCCATGTATTATTATTTTCCTATTATCTTATTTTCCTATTGTCTTTATTTATACCATGCCTCTTCCCAAAGACTGGGACTCAAGTCAACTTCCAAATTAAAACAATTACAATATAGGCCATTTCCTCACTAGCCTGTTATATTGCTAGTTTTGGCCCCTCCCAAAACTGCAAACCCCAGGATTCTATAGGATGTTGAAAGTGGAATCACAGTGCTTTAACAGGCTAGTGTGGAAATGGCCATAGTGAAAGCACTCAAAAAGTTAACATTAAAATAGAATTAAACTATTAACAATAGTAAAACAATTTAAAACATACTCTTAAAAATGATGAAAAAAAATTAAATGAGTACTGTTTACCACCATACAGCACCTCTTAAAAGCCCTTTCCTTTAAGAGGTGTTGTACTGTTGTAAACAGTGCTGTTTAATTTCCCCCCCATCATTTTAAGTGTATGTTTTAAAAGCGTTTTCCTTATCAACTGAAGAAAATATATGGCTTCATCTGTAAATTTGATAAGAATGCCCTTTATTCCCTCATCTAAGCCATTGATAAAGACGTTGAACATCACTGGGCCTGGGAAAGAAACCTGTGGCAACCCACCAATCATTTCTTTTCAGGATGAATGTGAGTCGTTGTTGAATGCCCTTTGGGTTTGGTTGGTCAACCAGTTACAAATCCACCTAACAGTAGCATTGTCTATTCCACATTTTATTAGCTTGCTAGCAAGAACATCAGGGGGAGACCTCATCAAAGGCCTTCTTGAAGTCAAGATATGCTATATCCAAAGCATTCTCTTCATCTCCCAAACTTGTAACTCTATAAAAAAAAGAGACTTGTCAGGCACGTCTTGTTTTTGAGAAACCCATGTTGACTTTTAGTGATCATGGCATTGTTTGCTAAGTACATACAGACTGTTTAATGATCTGCTCTAGAATCTTTCCTGGTATTGATATCAGGCTGACTGGGTGGTAATTGTTTGGGTCCCTTTTCCCCCTGTTTTTGAAGATGGGGACAATATTTGCATCCCTCCAGTCTGCTGGAACTTCTCCCATTCTTCATGAATTCTCAAAGATTATTGCCAAGGGTCCTGAGATTACTTCTGCCAAGTCTTTTAATACCTCTGGACGTACTTCATCAGTTACTGGAGACTTGAATTCATTTAGAATAACCAGGTATTCCTATACTATCTCTTTATCTACACTGTGCTGCATTTTCTCTACTGCATCATCTGCTCCATTTTCCCCAGGTCAAGCATGGTTTTCCTTTTGGGAAAAGATGGAGGCAAAAAAAGGTGTTGAGTAGTTCTGCCTTTGTTTCCTGTTAGCATTTCGTCATCTTCTCCACACAGTGGCCCTACCATTTCCTTGTTCTTCCTTTCGCAAGAGACATAACCAAATAAAATCTTTTTTTAAAAAATTGTTTGTAACCTCTCAATCATGCCTGAGCTCATTCTATGCTTTAGCTTTTCTGACCTTCTCCCCTGGTCCTACTACCTCCTCCAGCATGTTTAATGTAAACATGGAAAAAAGGGTTCTTGGTCACTGATCTCACGCTTTGGAACTGTCCAGGGAAGGCTATGTTGTCTAAGATTGTCTTCTGCTCCAACATGTTTTAAGGAAATGAGTGCAAGGCTTTTAACCATGTGCTCTTTTGCTGATTTTTATCTTTCGTCTTTTAATGGATTTGGTCTAAATCTTTTAATGGATTTGGTCTAAATGTGTTTCATTCTATGGATTGTTTAAGTGAATAATCCATTCTATGGATTGTTTAACAATTACATATGTTTTTACTTGAAGCTAAGTCCTTTTATGTGCATTTGTTTCCATGTTGGTAAGCTGCCTTGTGTTACAGTATTTAGGAAAAGACAGGATATAAATAAAAATAATAATAATAATAATAATAATAATAATAATAATAATAATAATAATAATAATATGCACTGAGATTCCTTTTAATTTTGCTGAGCCTTCCTTTGGTTCTGTTTCCTTCTATTCCACTGTGAATCTGTACTTTTGTTCCCACTATGTCTCTCCTTGCTTTGAAGACTGCCACAAGAGAATCTCTCACCCTGTGATATTTCAAAGGACATCCTTTTGCCACAAACTAAGTGTCTAAAGAGACAATAAAGCCTGTGGGAGAATTTATAAATGAGGTAAAGGAAGCGTTTCAGTAGAAGTGTTGAGATTAGTCATCTTGCGTTTATTAAACTTTTAAACAAGTTTTTCCCCCAATTGCTCCCTAAGAAGTGCCTGGCAGAAAAGCTCCACTTATTCATACTGCCTGATCCTATCAGCCTATTCATGTGCTGCAATGGAAGCTAAATCCTACGGCTGCCAAGTGGAACCAAAGTTGTACAGTACTGCACTACTTTGCTCTACTTGGTACTAAAAAAGGCTTCCTATATCAACACTTGACTGTTTCCAATGTGCCTCCCTCTTTCTTCCTTTTTCTTCAAAATTATACTTTCAAATGATTTTTTAAAATTTAATAACTTTTTTTTAAAAAAATATTATTCCATCCATGCATTCCTCTCCAAATTGACAATATAATTATAACAGTATATCTAATACAGTCATACATTACTAATCAAATCAATTACAGATAATGCATCTATCTATGTACCTATACATTCATGTACCTATATCGAATGTCTATTAGTAGCTACATTGCTTCTGTAATATATTGATATCTGCTACACCAAAAATCCAGTTGATTAGCTGGAAGTCGACCTTCACCAGTGTCAGTTCTTGCATGCACTCAAAAGAATTAATAACTACTAAAAGAAGACAAAGTTTAAGGCTTAGAACTGGCACAGTACAATCAAAGGTTCCATACAGAAAAGACCACTGTGCTCCTACCCCTTCCACCTAATGCTTCTCCTTGACCAGCTTTCCATGGACACTGTCGGTGTGTCAGAGAGCTGAGAAATCTTATCGGCCAGGATCTTGAACGGATGATGGTCCTCCTTGAGAAATCTTTTCCTATCTTTTCACAGGGCTAGCTCTAACATGAATTTGGGAGCCAAGAAGCTAGACGTATCTTTCCAAGGTTATGTTTGAGTATCTTTTAACAGCATTAGCCAGCTATATCACAACTAGGGAGCAATAAAAAGACAGCACAGTTGTGCCATTCATTATGCTCTTGCACTGGTTCTGGCCTTGCAGTCTGTCTCCTACAAGCTAGCAGCCCAATGCAATGACTCACAAAGTGTATCATAGCCTATATGTTTTAATTATATAATAGCACAGTGATGATTTTCCTCCTTTCGATGGTAATCAATAGCACAGTGATCCTGCTGCTGGAGATTGCTGGTCTCTCTCTGCAAGGAAAACCAAAGAGCAGCCAATTGCCTTTGCTTTCAAACCTAGCCTGGTCTGTTAAAAACAGTGAGAAGTGAATGTCCTTTCGTCCATTACCATCAAGAAACACTAGCCTTCCAGCATCCTAAATCAACAAGCAGCAAGGAATCACTGGAGCACTGAAGCAATACAGGTTTTATAAATAGCAACTACACAGGATCCCTGTGTTCTGGAAGAAAGGACCTTGTCCTTGTCAACCAGCTTTACTACAGATGGCCATGAAACTGGTGGTGTGTGTGGTTGCAATTGTGCATGTGTGAGATTTATCAGATCAGAAGCAATGCTGTTTACATAAAAGAAATATTGCCAAGCACACATGATATGTCAGCTGCCCATATACTCTCCATTTTCCCCTCACATATTCATTTTAAAGTCAAATAGGAAGTGACAGAAGTGTAGAAATATCTGTCCCATAGCCTGGAAACAAAGCAGTGCAAAACCTCCTCTTGTCAGCTGACAGTTAACTTTTTTTTTAAGATTTCTGCATAAATGTCCTGATTTTGATTAGTTCAATAGGCACTAGTGGAAATGTTTGCTTCAACACAGTGAGTGGCAAACTCTAGAATGTACTTAATAGGAATGCTTCATTTCCTGTGAGCACTCTCAACTCCTCTGTCCCTCACCTCCATACATCTCCTCAGTAATGGTCCAGTTTTCATGGCACTACAGCCAGTGTGGTGCAGTAGTCTGAGTGCTGGACTACGACTCTGGAGACCAGGGTCCAAAGCCTCACTTGGCCATGGAAACCCATGGGGTGACCCTGGAAATTCACACTCTCTCATCCTCAGAGGAAAGCAAAAGCAAACCCCTTCTGAACAAAACTTGCCAAGAAAACTCTGTGATAGTTTCACCTTAGGGTCACCATAAGTCAGAAATGACTTAAGGCACACAGCTGTAACAACAACAACTTCAAGGCACAGCAGAAATACAAAACATTCCTTCAGTACTAATCACTTTAAAAATGAAATAATAAAATATTTGTCTCTAGGAGTATGCTAATAAAATATTCAGTGTTTCAATATAATGGCAGTACAGTTGGCCCTTCATATCTGTGAATTCTATATCCATGGATTTCACCAACCATAGCTTGAAAATATAAAAAAAAAAATCCAAAAAGCAAACTTTGGTTTCATCATTTTATATAAGGGTTGCCATTTTAAAACACCATTGTACACAATGGAACTTGGCCATCCATGAATTTTGGTATCCATGGGGGGTCCTGGGACCAAACCCTAGTGGATACCCACTATATAGTGTCTTCTATGTTAAAGAAATTCTTCCAACTTGCAAAAACTCTCTTTTTGCTTTCCATTAATCTCTAGCCCTACAATCTACATAAACTACCGATTATGATAAAGTGTGTGTATGTAGGTGGTGGTGGTGGGGTAGCTATCTTGTTTGGGGAAATATTTTTACAAATACACAAATCAATTTTTTTCCTATCAAATAATTAAACAAACGTATTGTGCAAGATTTCTTAACTATTCTAAACATATCAAAAATGGTAGAGAGATTATTGATAAAACTGATTTTTTTAAAATTATAGATTAAAATTAATACTTATGACAAATAATAATAAAGAGCAATAAAATGATAAAATAGCCCATAAATCACTCTCATCCTTATCCTCATCCTCATTATTGTATTGACATAATAGCAATGCAGTCATAGTAATAGATTAAACTGAGGCCCTTTCCACACGCGGGCAAAGAAACAGCTGGAAACACGCTGAAACGGAACTTACCTTAAACTGGGTAAGTCCGTTGCCAGTGGAGCAGCGCATTTTCGCTGCTCCACACTCGTTGGCATCCTGCGGCGTCCTGCAGCGCCCAAAATAGTGGCTTACGACTGGTAGAGAATCTCCACCAACCGGAGAACCTCGCCAGCCGGAAATCCCGCCCCCGGCAGATCTGCAGGCATGCCCTTCATGCGCCTGTAAATCCACATGGGCGCTGCGACATGGCTGCACGGGGCTGCATGCCCCGTGTCTTTTAAAAACCACATAAAAAGTGGTTTTCAAAAAACACGCAGCGCCGCCACTTCTGGTCGCCCTAGCATGGATTGGGGTGTGGAAATATGCTAAAGTAGTCCACCCCAATCCACTTTACGTTGTAGACGACCTCCCATGGAGGTCGCGCTACCACGTGTTATTTCCCCGTGTGGAAAGAGCCTGAGTAGGGCAGTTGATGACTGGGGTTCTCTCATTCCTCAGCTGAAGTCAGCTTGACAGCCAATAATAACAGCAATATATTAAATATTGTTAAAATATTATTCCTTAAAACAATAACACTGATAACTATTAATTTTAAATTGAATAACTTAAATATTAAATGAAATTAAGAAGACCAACTATTAATTAAAAGTAGCTTTAATAAATTAAGTTTAATGGTATTAGAATAAGAATACAGAAGGAGAAAATTCTTCAAAAAGTCTATTTAATTCTATACACATTTATGTGGGATTAAGTCTCTCTCAAGTTAATGGCAATTACTTCTGAATAGACACAGTAACTGCAACTGTGTACATAATAGGAAGAATGTTGGGCTTGGAATGAAGAGGCTTGGGTTGAAGTCCTAACTCAGTCATCAAGCTCACTGGTAGATGACCTTTGACCAGTTTCTTAGGCCTTTTCTGCACTACACTCTTATAGTGCGATGATTCCACTTTCAACATCCCAGCTGGACCCTCCCGAAACTGCAAACCCCAGGATTCCATAGGATGTTGAAAGTGGAATCATCGTGCTATAAGAGTGTAGTGTGGAAAAGGCCTTAGCCTAGTCTACACAACAGGATTGTTGTAGTTTTGATGGAACAGTGATTTCACTGGGAATATTCTACAATGCCATTTGACTGGGAGGCTGGTCCCACTGTATATGTTGGGATCAAAAAGAAAGCACATTTAGGGATGTTCATATATTTCATACAACATATCCCTACCTATGATTTTTTTTATTTTTTAAATATTTATTTATTTATTTTGCAAGAGATATCCAACTTACAGCCCAAATCAATGCATGGTTACTCAGAAAGGTCTGTGCCATGCTGTTGTCATCACTGGATTCTGGGGCAGTGGTCAGTGTTTTGCTGTCCTTGTGCATATTTACATCCATACTGTTTCAAAAAGTTATTTTCAGTGACCAGTGTGTTTCCAAGTATTATATATCAACTACTTTTTATTTAGTTATGCTGGCTACCCTTGTTATTGGCAGGCCATTCCAGCTAAAAAAGTCTAGCTATGAACCTCCTTTTGGTGTGTCAGCTTAGGTCAGGGCTGGAGAAAGTGCAGCCCATAGGCTCCATATGGCCCCAGTTTATTATTTTGCATCCACACACGCCAGAGCTTCTGGGAGCAAAACAAATAGCACAAACCATCCTAATGTGTGGTAGTTTTTCTTGATTCATCCCCCACTATCTCCCAAACCTTCAAAATGGGCAAAAACAAGGACAAAATGAATCCAGAAGTGACAAAACTCACCACTTGAGGGCTCTGAGGGTGAAAAATGATCCTGGTCCCTTCACAGTTATCCATCCCTAATTGATGGTCATGCATAGACTTCGGGCTAAAACTCCTGGGCAGCTGCTTTAATCTTGTGCGGGAGGGGATATTCTTGTACCACATTTGTACCAGCTATTTTCACCTTTCCCCTCCAAAAGGTCAGAAGGTAAATGCATTAAAACGTACTAAAATAACACAGAGATGAACATCAAGAGCAATAATGGCTGGTGACTTCCATTTCAGGGCAGTGGTGAAAGCATTCCTGGATTTAGCCTAGACGTTAGAAGAGTTACTGCACTATATCCCCAGACAGGCCATGATCTTAGCTCCTCTGAAGTATGGATTAAAAGTGAGTGGAAGTACCTCCCACTAGTATGGAAGCCACCAGCTGTCACTGGTCAAGAGCTGTCAGCCTGTCCTCAAGGCTTAATTTCCCATACAAAAAGGAAGGTTGCAGCCAAGCCAAGCCCAATCGCATCAGCAACCCACCTGGAAACCTTCAACGGTCTACTCCTGGGGAGTCACTAACTGAACACCGCTATCGCTTTCCCTTCACAGCAAATATTGCATGTTGCTTCTGAGAGGCACAACACACAATCTCACCCAGGGGTTTTTTAAACCTGCTGCTTAGACTTTTAAGCCATTCCTTTCAACTTACTAAAGCATCTTTCTTTTCATGTTTGCTCTAGTTATTTATACAGACACCTTTTGCAGTAAAAGGTCACTCGCTGTACGAGTCACATATATTTCAAAAGCGGGAGCCTATCTATGATTGTCAGGACTGACATTCCTTTTTTCTTCAGAGTGAGGAAAACACCTTCAGAGATGCCAACAGGGTGACCACGCATGAGGACAATTTTTAAAAAGGGTCTCCATGTTACTATAATTTTATGATGGATTTTGTTTAGCTGGAGATGTGTTAGCCGAAAATATCAGTGTTTACATCTATTAGAAATCACATAATGGGCTAACAATTATAGTCCAATCAATGCATCGTGTTGCACTGTGCAGCAGTTCTGAGAAAATTTAATCTAAAAGATATAAAGGCTTAACTCAGGAGTGAGGGAGACAAACATATTTTAGGGGATTTAAAAAAAAAAAAACAGTACTGTGAAATCCGAGCTTTTATTGTACATGGGGTCATGCAGCTAACAATAATTTCAGGAAAGAGAAAGAGACAGAATCCCTTCCTTCCCACAAGGGCAAAAAAGGCTGGAGGGACTCCTTTGTGCCCTTGTTTAATCTGTGACACTGCAATTAGAATTTGTCACTGTAGGAGCTGCATCTGATGTTACAGCCTGAAGCGCAGCTGTACCAAAATAAACAATCTGCTCCATTCTGCTTAGGCTAATATGACAGTAATGTAGGCACTACTGAAATAGAAAAGTGCAAAAGGGGATGCGGCATGACTCTTTTGTGTACATATACATATGAACAGAATGCACACACATGAACACACCTTACTCAGGCATTCACAAAGAGGAGGAAAAGCAGGCTTTGAGCTTTCCAGACCCCACCCTATCATCTCCCACACAAGGAAAACTACATTCTGGAAAATACAGCACACAGTGTCACTCACCATAATCCTGAACCTTGTTAGGGATAAGAAACATGTGGCCTTCCAGATGTTGTTTGACTGCAACACCCAGCTATCTTGGCTAGACTATCCAATGGTGAAAGAATGCTAGGAGTCGCAACTCAATATTATCTGCAAGAGTATTCACTTCCAAACCTTGCTGTGTACATATAGCAGAGACTCCTTGTGCAGCCTGTTGCTGAGGATAGCAACAAGGGCTTCTTCTGCGTTGATTTTATTCTGTTTTGTGAACAGCAGAATAGGCCTACAGACAGAAATAGTTCCCCCCATCACACTTGTTACTAACATTTATATGAGAACTGAAATCACTATTCTTAGTTGTTGCAATCTCATTGGAACATTAGAAACATCAGATTATAGAACAGGGCCTTTTCAGCTGTGGCCTCCTTTGTCGTCATTGTTTTTCCAGAAAAAAGTGCAATCTAATGTTTTCAGTTCTTACGAAGCACCTTCAAGAAAAAAGATAGTTCTCCTTTCTAGTCTGATAGTTATGTGGCAATAGATGAACATAATGTGACAGTTATGTATTAAAACTATTAATTCATTAACCTTCACGGACAGATTTCAAGATGGTGTGCAGAATTGATTATAACAATGATCATGTTAAAATACAAGTATGCTAATCAAGCAGTCTCATTACTGGATTATCACCAAAATCTTGGTTAAATAAATAGGTTTTTAGCAGTTGCTAAAACAGTATCAGGGGAGTGTCCATCATATTCCAGAGGGGAGTGTTATGGTTTTCCCAGCCAACTCCTCAGGAATCATCACCAAAACCACAGGCTGGCAAAGATTGCCTCTGCAGGCCCTGGAGGCTCATGGATACCTGGGGCTGTCCCCTTGGATAGAACTGCCCTGCTTTTTTGCTGTTTGGAATCTGATGGGTTAAACTCTGGACTGACTTTGGGCCCTCTCAACTGGCTCACTTTACTCCCTCATAAGATTGTGTTTGTCTAGTCATGTGGCACTGGTTTTTACTCCTCTGCATTCTGCCTATCTGCTTCTAGTGTAGTCCCTGAGTGGCCCTTGGACCTGATATGTAAACCTTGCTGCTGGTTCCTGCCCATTGTGGAGTGGAACAGAGAGGGAATTTCCCATTACCACTACCAAAATGTGCCAACATTAAAAAGGCTCTCCCTGGCCAATACTGGGATCAATATACACAGGTTATTGGACCACCAGAATGGCCATAATCTAGGGCTCGCAAGTGAATGGCTGATAAGAGAGAAGGTTCTCCCACATCTGTCATTCTTACAATTCAGCTTTACTATGATTTGTCTTTGTGCTGCCTTTTCCTTGTTCTAAATTATCACTAACTGATTTTCAGTCACTTTGACTTTCCTATAATAAAGGTGCAATAAGAGAACTGAAAATTAACATATTTTTATGGTTAGTGTCATTAGTTTCAGCTTTCAAAGCAAAGACAAACCCATGAAGCACTCCAAAGCTCCCTTCTCTACTTTTACTCATTACATTTACTGTGACTTGCTCATCAACAGCTCTCCTGTTTTTTCACTGCAGTGACATAAATGGGGGTGGGGTGCAGGGAAAGAGAAGGATGTTAATCATCATAAACATGGATGGGTTTATGAGCTAAATTTCCCTACACTGTAATTACTGTATAGCTATTTAGCCTGAAAAACTGCAGAGGGTAATCCAGTTATAAATGCTGCATATTCAGAATGTAATGTCACAACTGGATAAACACTTGTCTGCAGATTTTCTGTTTGAACGCTGCTCTTATTTTTAGATAGCACCCCTTCCACACTGATAGAGACCAGAGCTTGCAGTGAAAGTGGTCAAGTTAGGCTCCAACATAAATTACCTTGTAGGAGTTCTATTGTGCAAGAAATATTTGTGGGGTTTTTTTCAATACTTTATCACATTTTAGAAATCTGAGAGAGTTTGCTGCACAAAATGGTCAAAATCCTGTTGGTGACATTACAGATGTTGAACATGAGCCAGCAGTTTGATGCTGCCATAAAGAAAGTGAATGCTATTTTAGCCTGCATTAATAGATAACATAGGCTGTTTCTGCACTAGATGTTGTTAGTGTGTTGTAGCACTACAATTCTGGCATTGCCATTTGTGTAATGCCATCAGGTTAGGAACACTCCTTTCTGCACCCTTCTGCCTTAAGCAGATGGGCGGCTGTATTGCCACTGGTGTTCCTTCTGCATTACAATGTCCTGGCTACTCCCTTTCTTCACCTTCACCCTGCCCTACCACCCCTGACTGGGTGGGTTTTTGTTTTTTTTTGAAGCCATATTAACACAGCAATGTTGTAATGATATGACACACCAGTACACTATTGCGCTCTTGCCCTATAATATTTAAAAATGTATTTTAAAAATTAAAAAGTTTTAACTCAGAGGAAAAAGTTAAAATAAACACAGAGAGGTGAAGGAAAGTTACCATGCCATGGGAGTTGCTAAGGGATGGACAAGCTGGGCATGCCCACACCCTGCCCACTGCTGGATCCACGATAACAGGAAGTACTATCAAGCGCTATAACACTACCGCACTAAGATGGCTGATGGGAAGTGCTAAAGGGGGTTAACATATTTTTTCTGGAAATAGAATACAATGGTTTGGCGATGCTTAGGGTGACATAGCACCTAGACAGTGATGACATCATGCAGTAGCACAGTTCCTGGACTGGAAACAACTCACTGCTGTTGCGCTATAACTATGTTGTGTGGAAATGGCCATAGTTTCCAAGTCAAGGAAAGTAATAGTTCCAGTATATTCTGAGCTGGTCAGGCCTCATCTAAAGTACTGTGTTCACTCCATGGCACCTCATTTTAAGAAGAATATAGAGAAGTTGGAACATGTTCAGAAAAGGGCCAAGGAGGATAATAAGATTATGGAGAATAAAACATATGAAGAAAGGCTGAAGGAGCTGGGCATGTTCAGCTTGGTGAAGAGAAGACTGAGGTTGACATGATTGCCCCCTTTAAATACCTTAAAGTCTGACACAGAGAGAAGAGAGCTGGGCTGTTATCTACTGCCCAATAGTGTAGAGCCAGGTCTAATGGTTTGGTCTGAAGCTATAGCATAGTATGTTTTGACTGAACATTAGAAGGAACTTCTTGATGGCAAAAGTAGTTCAGCTATGAAACCAATTGCCTAGAGAGGTGGTGGGGTTTTCTTCTCCGGACATTTTCAAATAGAGGATGGAAGCTACCTGTCGATGATGTTTTAGCTTAGAGATCCTGCAAGAAGCAGGAGGTTGCACTGGATGGCCCGTGAGGTCCCTTCCAACTCTATGACTCTATTACACTATGTTATTGTTGGCATAGAAAATGCTGGGTTTTGTACAGGAAATTTATTTTCTGTGTGGAAAATGCTGTTTTCTGTGTAGGAAATCTGTGCTGTTTCTATGCTCGCTCTCTCTCTCTCTCTCTCTTATATATATATAAAATGCAGTTTTCTGCATCAAAAAATCCAGGTGCATTTTTTCAATGCAGAATAAATTCCAAACTGTGAAGATTCTTTCCCAGCTATGATTTTCTACATCAGGATATCCTAACACTCAAGAAATTATTTTTTTCAATTATTTTAAATTTTTTCCATGTCAAGAATTTAATACCTCTTAATGCCGTGCCCATCCTCTAAAACAATTTCCAAGCACTGGAGTGCACTACCACTGCTCCATCATACCACAGTCCCCTGCTACTGATGGCCCTCCTGGATCTCAAGCAAGTTGCTAGATATCTGGGATGGCTGCATCAGCTCTCTTCTGCTAGCTGAAGAACTGCAGCTGGGTGTTATCTGGATGCCTCCCACCCTCCTTCCCTTACTATGTCCTGGTCTGGGCACTCCTGTTCAAGAAGGATATCGACAAGCTGGCATGTGTCTAGAGGAGGGCAATCAAGGTGATTAAAGGTCTAGAAACCAAGCTTGGATATGTTTTGTTTGAAGAAGAAAACACTGAGAGGCCACATGTTGGCCATCTTTAGATATCAGTAGGGATGTTGTGTAGAAGACTGATCAAGCTTGTTTTGTGCTGCTTCAGAGGCTAGAACACAAACCATTGGACTCAATTAATTAAGAATCTACCTAAATATCAGGAAGAATGTACGTATTGTAAAAACTGTCTGACAGTGGAATAGATTGCCTTGGAGCTGATAAATTCTCCTTCTTTGGAGGTCTTTAATGAAAGGTTATATGGGCACCTTTCAGGAGTGCTAGAGGCCATTTCCACCCTACACTGTTATAGTGCTCTTATTCCACTTTCAACATCCTGTGGAATTGTGGGGTCTGTAGTTTAGGGAGGAGCATCTAGAATTCTCAGCCACAGAGTTCTTTGGCCTTAGTAAACTACAAACTCAGAATTCCACAGGATCTTGAAAATGGAATAAAAGCACTATAACTGTGTAGGGTGGAAATCGCTCTAGTTATGTATGGCAGGGAGTTGGACTAGACGACTCTTGTAGTTCTGTCCAACCCTATCATTCTAATATGTCTCTGCCCTTTCTCCCCACACCCAAACAGAGCACATCCTGATATCCAGCATTAAAAAGAGATCTGGAAAAGTTCTAATATCAATTTGCATCTGTTTGCCTCCTCAACTGTTTTTCACCCTTAGGCGGCCATGCTCTTCTGCGTCTATCATTCTGACAGTCAGAAGCGAGAGGTTTTACTTTTGTCCCCTGTGCGTCATATTGAACAAGCAGGATGGAGCGCCAAACTGTCAGTCTCCTATGTTATAGAAACAGAGTAGTGAGATGCAGCCCATGTGAATCTCAGCTTAATGGGTTTTATTATAATAGCTTTCCCCCTTTCCCTGGTGCCATTATAACAAAGGTATCAGCTTTGGAATACCCTTGTTTCCAGTGTCAAGTGAAGGGCTGTTTCTCACTTCACTTTCAGAAAGACATAGAAGTGCTCCTCGCTCAAATATAATATGAAATTGTAATGTCAAAACTACAACATTTGTAGCATCTTTGGGACTAACATGATAGTAGAGGAAATAGTCTTTTTAGACCATTTCAAACATGCTTTTTCCATCACAGAGATTTATTAGTGGAAGCAACAATTCATGTCCTCAGTAACCTCTGAATGGCATGCAAGTGTCCTTTCCCAATATTCAAAATAGATTTCAACTAACAGCTACAGGTCAAAAGACTCCCACACAACCATGCAAATACAGTAAGGATTCATGATTTGAAGATGAATACGGTGCGAACATAGCATTTCTTCAAGATCAGACAAATGTTCTCTATATTGCAGAATTATCCATCATTATAAAGTAAAAAAAAAATACTTCACTATCAGATCAAGAACCTGCCCTACAAGCAGTGGAATTTTGCATAGATGATCTAGATTCCTGAACATTCCCATAAAGAATTAATGAGTTTTTAGTTCATTAATTCTACAGGCTTGAACTGAAAGATATATATCCCCTTTCTATCAGGCCACTCAAAAACACATATAATATTTTCCTTTTAGAAGTTTCAATGAGATTATGGAAAAAATATGACGACATTGTGTTTGGTGGATGTGGGAGGGGTATGCACTCTTAAAAGTAACATATCTCTAAGTTTCCACTGAGCATTGATCATTTAACAAAAGCTCAAAAATGCAACACGTAGAATCATAGAATCATAGAGTTGGAAGAGACCACAATGCCTGTCAAGTCAATCGCCCTGCCATGCAGAAACAAACACTCAAAGCATATTCCCCTAGAAATGGCCATCCAGCCTCTGTTTAAAACCTTCCAAAGAAGGTGAATCCACCATACTCTGAGGCAGCATATTCCACCGTCAAATGGCTCTTACTGCCAGGAAGTTCTTCCTAATATTTAGCATGTTCAGCAACTGGGAGCTTAGCCACTTTCCTAAAATAAAATGGCTTTTGCTGAAGTGAGAAAGATTTAAAAGCTTATCTTTACAGTATTGTTCCTGCAGTATTGTATTTTTGAGTGCATTCCTTTCCACCTGCTGTATTATGAATTACATATTTCTGCATGTGTTTGAGTATGATATGTTGCCTCTGTTTGTGTATATTTGCATATGACATGTTCTCTTCTGTGTGTGCAGTGAAAGAGGAGCTTCCATGACTTCACTTGGGCCATTTCCGCACTAGCCTGTTATAGCGCAATGATTCCACTTTCAACATCCTATGGAATCCTGGGGTTTGCAGGCCCCTCCCTAAACTGCAAACCCCAGGATTCCAGAGGATGTTGAAAGTGGAATCATCGCGCTATAACAGGCTAGTGCAGAAATGGCCTTGATCTGATGTGTCTGGCTTGGCTCTCTTTTGGTAGTGATCTGTTCTATGGCTTTTTGATATTTCTGCTTTCATAATCACAGTGGATAGGTATAGTAGTTGTCACAAGGCCACACTTTATCAGCTCTCAATGGATCTTACAGGAATGCTTGATTTCATGAGCTTATTAACGAGTAGCAGTTGGATTTTGACCTAAGCAAGCTTTCAATGTTTTGTGGTCTGTAAGTGAATTTGTAAGCACCTTAGCCTTCCTCTCAAGAAGGCTTTGATTTAATAGGTCTTGAGCCTACATCAGAGGTGGGTACACTGTATCCTGCAGATGCTGTTGGAGTTCATTTTCCAGCAGCACTAATCAGGACGACCAATGGTGAAGAAGGGTGGGAGCTGTTGTCCAACAATATGAGGAGGATTCCACTTTGGCTACCCTGACTTACACTTTGCCTGGGAAATTCTGCCACTTGCAATCTCTTCCTTCACTATAGCTTAACAAAAGGGAGGGGGAGGTCTGGCTTTCATATACAATTTTAATATGACAAGTCAACTTTTTATGTGCAAGATTTTAATTTTGTATAATACTAGTGTATGTACCCGGCATTGCACAGGATTTTATTTTCTCATAGGTAATATTTGTTAGAAAGATTTGAGATCCTGTATCTCTTGGTCCCCAAACTGTCTTGTCCAGTACCTGTAACTCTTCCCCGTATTCCCCAATGCAATCTGTATTCAGAGTTATTAATACACAGAGGTTGGGTTCCTGAGGGAATACACTGCTCTCTCCCTTGCTGCTAGGCCTCATCGACACAGCAACCGGCTTATTCAAGACAGGCACAGAGCTCTCTGGCTGAGAATTCTAAGGCCCCTCCCTAAACTGCAAACCCCAGGATTCCATAGAATCTTCTTAGGCAGCCAATCACATGAGGTCTCTGCCTGACACAGCCAATCATACAAGGTCTGTATCAGGCAGACACAGACAAACAGACTAACTTTGACTTTTATATATTAGATTAAAATTATGACACTATGTGTTCAGGCAACCAATAACTGGATGTAACTCTTGAAAGCACATACTTTCACAAAAAATCTTAAAAATTATCTTCATTAAATTGGCCACAATTCAAAAGGAAAGGAGACCATAGTGAAATTTAATCCAGCCTGCAGGTTTTTTTTTAAATTAACACAGTGATAACTGCACCTGTAGAACTTCTACCTTTCTGAGTGTTATTAAAGAACACATGAATCTCTCCTTTTTGAAATACAGCATTTTGACTTAGCCATGAGTCTATCAGCATTATAGGACACCTATAATGTTCTCCATTCTTCCTGTTAGCTCAGTCTTGTTGTCAAGAAATAAAATTGACAGAAACATTATATTCTACCTCTAGATGGGGCTAATGTCCATAAGAAACTGTGCTGTCTTTTTAAAGATCCAACAAAGAACCTGAAATTAAACAATGCCAGTTTGTGAAATTATTTTAAGCACTTTCCCATTCATATTACTTCCAAGTCAGGTTGGTTGGGTGTTGTGCTAATGTCAGACAATTAAATTTTATCCTGTTCCTTTTCTTGCTTTGAAATACAACCCAGACAATTAAGGATATTACTCAAGTTGACTAGGAATATAGTGTGGGGGTTGGGGGTGGAACAACTATCAGGGAAAAGTGTTCATCATATATAATGACTAGGGATATAAATAGTATGCATCAGTCTTCTTTTCCTCAATGAGAAGTGTCTTAACGTGATTTGATATGGTACAAGACCTTTTTGTATATTTCTAAACAATATTCCATATTTGCACAAAAGTCAAATCCTTCTGGGTACTATGTATTTTGAAAAATATTCAATGCTTTTTGTACAGAAGTCTCAAAATGTGAGAAATATCAAAAGCTCTCATAATTTCATACGTTGAGAAGAAGTTTTTGATTTCTTTTCCATTCTCACATTCAAGAACAAAATGAGTGAAGATTTACATCCACAGCAGTGACACCATCAGCAGCCAATACATCAGAAAATGTGACACTTCATCTCCATCACACCTTATTTTATGTTATTGATCTTTCTTAAATAATTACACCCCAAAGTGGGCATTACTGGGTATAGGCCAAAGCCCCACAAATATCTGCACTGTTTGTTCTCACAACAATCTTGAAAGGTAGTCTGCTATGATTTTAATTTAAAGCTAAATCAAAGTTAAGGAGCTATGGCAGAGGAATAAACAACAAGCACAAGAGCTCCTAATGAAAGCATGACTATGGTCCATTGTGGACTCAAATCTGTTTGTCTATCCATTGCATAACACTGCTTCTCAGATGGCTAGGCATGACCTAACCATATCTGAACATTTTAGTCCATGACCACAGAAATCTCTTCCATGCAAATGATAAATCAATAAGGCAAGTGATAAAACAGAAAACAATGTTTTCAGAAAATTGGAATTCAAAACAATATGCATAATTGCTATACATACACACAGAGAGAACACAGCTATATGCAAACGGAGGTCACGCAGCAAAGAGAATTGATGGATGGAATGACTTTTTTTCTGTGAGTGTAAAAATATGGATTACTACTTGGTGCAACTGATCAATCAATCAATCCCAGTTTTTAAATGTGGATTTGAAATTTCTACTTTTTGGATGATTATTGTCAGCTAAAGTACGATTAAAAACAATCAACCTATCACATATCTAGTTTCCAGCAATGTATTCTATACCTATTACCTGTGTTGTATAGTCTAAAAATGCTATCCATTAAAATATACCAAAATATAAGCTATATTGAGACAATATTGTCATTATTGTTGTTGGAAAAGAACAGATAATTTTTCTCTTCATTGGAGATGGAAGAATCAGTCTATTTAGAGTTTGTATGACTTGCATGCATTCACCCCAAAATCCAATCCATCCTGTTCTCATATTTACATACAGTCATCCCTCCACATTTGCTAGGGTTAGGGACACAGGATTCCCATGAAAGTGAAAAAAACAGGAATAACTCTAGGCCCTCCCAAACCACATTTAACACACACAAAAAAGTATGATCACCATATTCAACCCACCATGGATTCCTTTGAGGCCTCAGGATTCCTTCACAAGGCAGAAGCGGGTGGCTACTGCCACCTCCACTGCTGCCCCACCCCATTTTTAATGGGACTTACAAGCCTTGTTCACAGTTTCTCAGTCTCACAAAGCTTACAGTTTCTATTAAAAAGGGAATAGGGCAACTGCAGAGGCAGCAGCAAACAATCTGTGAATAATCAAATCTGCAAAAGTGAAACCCACAAATGTGGAGGGCTGACTGTATATTTTTCTTTGCCATATGGTAGTAAGTAAGTATTTTCAAACGTATTTTCTCTTCAATTTCTAAAATGTTTTCACTTAGCATATATGTTTTTGAGCCAATAATTATGTCAGACTATTCAGCAAGTATAAACACCAGTGTACAACTATGTTCTGAGCCACATCTTATTCAGTGAAGTTTGACCCAGGCCAGTTCCTAACAGAATTCACAAAGACCAAATTTCTTAAGGATTTTTATTCTTAACTTGGTAAAATATCCAGCATACTTTATTTTCTCTTCCATTCCTCTAGGCAGGAAGCAAACAGATCAGAATCTCTGTCTACGATGGGCAGAGGAATTGTGAGTCCTGACTAGAGTAGACTCTTTTAACTAATGGGGACTTGCTAAGCTACTACTCATTGAAATTCCATTGATTTATTAGGTTTATTCTAGTTGAAATGAAGAAATTGGAGTTAGGCCAGAGGTGGAAATCATGTGACTCTCCAGATGTTTTTGATCTGCAGTTCTTAGCTTCCCTTACCTCTGGCCATGCTGACTAAGGCTGCTGGGAGTTGCAGCCCAACAGCTGAAGGGTCACATGATTCCCACCCCTGGTTTGAGCTATACAATTAACATGTGGGGCTGCAGACAAAATTTCAGGGGTCAAGAGACTTGTTATATCCATTATTAAGATCAGGCTGGGAATATTAGGCAAAGCATGTTTTCTTCTCCTGGTATTAAAATACAGAATGTAGAGATTTGCACTTCTAAGGCCATTTCTGCACTAGCCTGTTATAGTGCTATGATTCCTTGCCAGCCCCTCCCAAAACTGAAACACCAGGATTCCATAGGATGTTGCAAGTGGAATCATAGCGCTGTAACAGGCTAGTGCGGAGATGGCCTAAGTTACAAGCTCCAGCCTATGAGTTACAAGCTCCAGTCCAAGTTACACCTATTCTTTTGATATGACATTGTGTTAAACTCCCATTTGATAATGGTTCCTACCATTTCTGTAACAATAAAAGATAAAAAAAAATCTCTTTAGAAAAGCTATTATGCATATACAATAAATGAAGAAATGGGCTTTCATTAACACCATCAACGGCTATTTAAGTGTTTTTATATCTTGTTGAACTTGGTTGAAGAAGAGCAGAAACAGTTCCATGAACTCAGAGGAGTTTGGACATGTTTCTTTTTTCCAATACCAGATACAAAAAAGCAAAACAAACAAAAAACCCCACCACTGCATAGAATTTACAAACAATCCACAGTTAAGAGAGAGTATACATCAAGATGCTAAAAAAATGCTGCTTTTTTATGAGATAAGTCCAAATTTAAAGATATTTAATCAATTGCCTTCAGTATTTATTATAGCCACCAAGTACTGTAGTTAGCAGATATATATTTCAGAGATCTCTGTAGGGTATTTTAATATGTGTGAGTATATACAGGTTTCCATACAATTTGCATTTTTATACCATCCTTTTTATAATCTATTATACAAAGTTAATTTAACGTAGTGTCTGCTTTTATAGCTACAGAAGAAGGCTCTAAAATAAAACTGGGCTGAAATGAATTGCACTTTTCCTACAATAAAACAAACTTTTTTTTCCAGGTCATAGGTAAACTTGGAGGACCTTCAGAAAATTCAGGAGCAGCCATTTTGACCATAAGATAAATCCCAAAGACTATATTGTGGCATTATCTTAATTAGACCAACTGAAAAGGCAGAAAGATCTCCATACAAACTTTTAAAAGAAAATTTCTTTACCAGGCAAACATGTAGAGGGGAAGAGAAGAAGAGAGAATGTCAGAGTGGCATAGTCTGTGTGTGGTCAATTTCATTTCCAGGCCCAATAATATAACCTAATATGACAGCTTGTAGTCTCTTGGTCCCAACTATCTCAGTGTAACATGGAGTCTATGTGACTCCAACACAGACATCCCTCCATTTTCCCTGATGCTTTTTAGAAACGTCTTTTCCTGATGAATGAATTTTGGTTTTGAAAGGTAGGATAGAAGTGCCTATTCTTAAGTCAACTTAATAAATGTATTGCCACAATATGGCCTTTGGATGCCTTTTCTTGAGACCAGTGCCCTCTTTATTGTGACTTCCATAACAATAACACTACCACTGTGAGAGGCAAAGCATTTCTGAAAGTGAATCAAGTTTTTTTAAAAAAATAGTTTGTGATATGACATGAAGTTTTGTTATAGGGATATATAAGCATAAGTTTTGCTCATCCTAGGCCATTTCTGCACTAGCCTGTTACAGCGCAATGATTCCACTTTCAACATCCTCCCCCAGGATTCCAGAGGATGTTGAAAGTGGAATCATTGCACTGTAACAGGCTAGTGCAGAAATGGCCTTAAAGAGATCAGTTCCAAATGGACACAAGCAAAATACTTAAAGGTGTTTAAAGTAATTACACATTTATTCAGCCCCCACCCCCGCTCCCAAAGAGTCCCTAAGTTTACCCTTGGCAGAAGAATAAGGTAAGTGCAAAGGTAGTCATGAGGGCTCCAGTACTGCGAGCAGGAACGTTCTATCTGAAAAGGACACTATAGGTAGACATTTCATATACTTGGCAGGAAAGTGGCATACTTGTACCTTTTCACCAAGGAAAACCTAAATGGGTTATCATCACATCACAAACAAGCGTGCTATAATATATACTGGTGCCCATCTTCACAGTAATGTTCCATCCGTAATCCAGAATCTTTTACTTCCCACATTACCTCCATTTTCTTCTTCCCTAGGTAAGTTTGACAGCTGAAGGGGGAGGCCTGAAATGTGAGTTGAGGTTGTTGTTGGTGGTGGTGTCGTTGTGTGCATCGAAGTCATTTCTGACTTGTGGTGGCCCTAAGATGAACCTATCACAGGATTCTCTGGGGCTGAAAGTGTGTGACACACCCAAGATCACCCAGTAGGTTTCCATGGCTGAGTGGGGGAACTGAACTCTGGTCTCCAGAGTCATAGCCCAAGGCTCAAACCATTGCACCACACTGTTTGAAGTTCCTATGGCCCATACCTAGCCTTTTTACAGGCTTTTCTTTTCAGTTAGTTGCAATGATGAATAAGTGAGAATTTTTGTTACATATCTTTTAATAAATAATTTCCAAAGAAACTGCAAATTTCCTTATAGGCAAAAGTGGATGGATGGAGCCACTGAGTGGCTAAAGCCACTGAGACAAAGAGCTCTGAGTACTTAGCTCTTAAAGCCTGGCTTTCCAGGAGGTTCCTCATATTTAATATAAATATGGAAAACAATAGAACACAGTCATCTTCATGCTGCAAAATATTTTATTTACTAAATTTGTTCATTCTTAATGGGGGAGAAGTTTATTTCAGTATTTTAACTCATATGAATTTACCCAAACTCTTATAATTCATCATACTGAAAAAGAAAATAACCTATTTTTTTTTTTTTTTAAATCATTTGTGGAAGAAACTGAGGCTGACACGACTTTGACTCTTTAAATCTTAAAGGTCTGGTTTGAATTGCTTCATATTCAACCATATTAATGTCTTCTGATCTGCAGAGGGTCTAGAAGCACAATGGCTGCACTTCCTGTCCCAACGCAGCCCGGGAAAGTACCCAAAAAGAAGAGGTGGGGCCATCATGCTTCCTTTATTTGTGGAGGCAGCCAGTGCAGGGGGAGCGTGGCTGTTGTGCTCCCCTTCCTGCAGAGCCGCTCCTGGGATCCCCATGGGAGGATGTTGGAAGAAGGTAGGGTGTGGAAAGGGCCTTACACATTCACCCAGAATAACATTTCTTAGGTTCAATGGTGCTTACTCCATAGGACTCCAGAATATTTTTTTTCTGGTTCACAAGTTTGATACTTGCTGCTCCAAACTTAAATTAATCTGTTTAAAAAGAAACAGCAGACTATGTTTCAGTAAGTCTCTTCTACACAGGAAAAAATAATGCATAACCCTGATTCATTCTTATCCGTGTGGTACACAGATAGAATACAATCCTCTCTATACTGGGAATAGTTACCTAACTTAGCCAACAGAGATTATTGAGAATTGCATCCAGATTGGTTATCTCTGATAAGAACAAAAACCTGCAGTCTGCATAAGACAGGATGAAAAGAACTTTAGGTTTAAGGGTGAAAAATCTAATGTGCAGACAAATGGAAGTGAGAGATTTTCCAGTTCCTAGATACAACATTTCTGGTTTGCTGTTCAAATGGAGTAGGACTGTGTTTTTTCTTCAAAAACATCCATGTGTACAGTATGTTTTTGGATTTTAGCTGCTAACTTCAGCATGGTTGCCAGTGATACTTTCTTCTGCCTCCATACTAATGATTAAACATACTCTATCTGATTTATCATTTTTAATGTAGAATTAATTTAACTACATAGAAGCTAAACGTGTTCAATGTCTCCCCATTTCAAAACCAAATTCCACTCATCATGGTGTGCAGTATATAAAAGAGTTGCCAGTATCACTCTATGACATGATAAAATGATCCTATCTTATTGAGAAAGTATGGGGTGGCGGATGAAAAGAGAAAATGCGTTCGCTGCAAGAAAGCATACAGTAAAAAAGAGAAGGAGCAGACAGAATAATAAGTGGCTACATAACAATCCACATAGCATTTGGGCCATCACAGTTAGTCAGAAGACTGTTTCAAGAGACCAGAATGTTACCACACTTTTCAACAACTGGAAACCAGCAACTCAGACAATTGATTAACCACAGAGCAACCTGCACCAGGCATCCCAAGCCAAGTCATGTTGAATGTCTGGAAGCTCAACAGAGCTGAGGCCCCATTTCTCTCAATAAAAATGTAATGAGTATTGCAATCAAAAGGCATCAAGAAGTTAAGAACTCAAGGGAGTGAATGTTAGGCAGTGTCATTATGTTGGTTATAAGTGATTTGTTTTAGGATGAAATTCCTTAACCATTGCCTGAAAAATATATAGATCTCACTAGAGGAACATTCAGGGGACAAGAATCCCCAACATACACATTTTTTAAAACAAAATATCCATCTGTTTTCCAAAAAGGTATTTGAGAAATAATTTTAATATGAGGAAGGAATGCAAGTAACTTTAAGATGTTCAAAACTGTCAAATTTCTATTTCCATGAAATATTCTTCTGTCTTTTTTTTTTAATGTGTACATTCAAGCAGGAGCAGGGGATAGGAAGAGAAACTGTTGCCTCTCAGCCTGTCAGGATTCCCAGACAAAATAATTTTTAAAAGCAAATTAAAACGCAATAACAAACAAATTTAATCAATCCCAACCCTGGTTATCAGGGCCAAAGACCATGGTCTTGGCCACCTGTGAGAAACATAGTAAAGGTGGAGCTAACCTGAATTTGCCCTTGGAAGGAGTTCCACAACTGTGATGTTACTGCAGAGAATGCTTTTTCCCATGTTTTCACCAATCTAGTCTTTCTAGGTGATGGGGTATGCAAAAGCACCACTGCTCCAGATCTCATATTCTAGGCAGGTTCATATGGGTGTAGGCAGTTTTTCAAAATATTCTGCCCCAAGACATTTAGGGCTCTTTAGGTCAAAACCAGAACCGTGAAACGATCTCAAGAGAACAAACTGGAAGCCAATAAATAAACCCTGTGTCCCACTGTTGACACTACACTTCATAGCATGACAATCTATGAGCCAGTTGGGATCTCAAGATGACCGAGAAGGCACAATCCAACAGTCCAATGATTAATCTCAATGAAAGCAACAGAACCAGTAGCTTCATCACAAGTTACTTTATAGTAAAGTCTAAGGCCTTTTCCACAGGACATTGTCGTCCCACCATGGGGATGAGAGAAGGATGGGACTGTGGCGACGATTACGCATGATGTTGTTGTGATCCTGTCTTTTTCCCATTCCCAGGTGGTGCAATCATGGAGTAAATCATTGACAGGTTTTCCTGGTCAATGACCCACTATCATGCCACCATCACAGACTTGCCTGGTCTGCAGAGAGTCTGGAAGCACAATGGCTGCACTTCCTGCTGCAATGCAGCCTGGGAAAGTACCTGGCTGCACTGCAGAAGGAAGAGGTGGGGACATTGTGTTTCCTTTATTTGCACAAGCAGCCAGTGCAGGGTGGGGAGTGCTTCAGTCATGTGCCCCTCCTGGCAGAGCTGCTCCCGGGATCCCCATGGGAGAATTTTGGAAGAAGGTAGGGTGTGGGAAGGGCCTTACACATCTACACAGAATAACTTTTGTTAGGTTCAATGGTTCTTACTCCATAGAACTGCAGAATAAGTTTTGTTCTGGTTCACAAGTTTGATACTTGCTGCTCCAACCTTAAATTCTTTTTTTAAACAAACAGCAGGCTATGTTTCAGTAAGTATCTTCTACACAGGCAAAAATAATGCACAACCCTGATTCACTCTTATCAACATCCAAGGCTCAACAGAGAGGGGAAAAATGTAGTGCTTAAACATACACGGAAATAACAAATGTTTCTTCTGAATACCTAACTTTTTTCCCCTAAAGTCACAGTGACTCCACCCTCACTGAAGGATTTCCTGTTGTAATACTGAGCCTCCTAAAGAAGAAAGGGTAGTGTGAATACCACTTCTGATATCCTTTATTCTGTTAAGGAAGAAAGAAAATAACAAACACATCAGAAGAGGAAGCAACTGATGAATAATGTATGCTGGTTCCTTACCTGAAAAGCCTCTTCACTTTCTATTTAAATGTCTGTTTTAGTTTGTCTAGGACATTGTTAAAAGGTACAAGGGAAAAAAATAAGGAGGTTTTGTTGTTGTTTTTAGAAAGCAAAATCTGCTTCTGGGAATTTATTCCAACAAAAAATTTCTTGGGAGTAATTTTTTTAAGACAATTGTGCACTCCCATCTGAACTCTAAAAACATAACAGAAGGAAATAGTACTTCTGCTTCCACCCAGTCTGCAACTCTTATGGCTTAAAAAAGTATGTAACTCTTACGGCCTGTTCTAATCAATGTCTGTTTAAAGCTAAAGAAGTTATGGGTGTATCTGAGTTAATAAAGTAGATCTGTTACCGGGCATTACTTCTTTAACAGAAAATTTGGTACCAAAGGGAAGATTAACATGGAAAGAATATGGATAGGTTCCTACCTCACGCAAAAAAGAAGAGCAGTTCAACATGTTCAGCAAAATTTTTATTCAAAACTAATATTATGCACCTGTGAAATGAAACAAGGAGGTCAAGAGACCACTTGAAAACTTCTTCCAAAATCATCCCAGGGTGTTCTGTTTTTTGTTTTATTTCAACAGCTCCCATTTTACTTATGATTTCCATTTTGGTCTATAGAGTTATATTTTCACAAATATGTTTGGGGAAACTGGTGAAGGAGACCAATCTGATTTCCCCTTTTCTCTCTGTATTGACATTCTTGCATGCTCAGGAAGAGATTCTGAAGGGAGCTATTTACCTTGCTTTTTCTAGGCAGACACACACAGAGCTACAGGAGGAGAGGTTAGAACAGGATCCCATTTTTTCAAAGCTCAGACTTTATTGGACTGTTTACTGCAGACATAATCCTACAAGCTGACACCAAAACTCAGTGTTGGTTGTGCCCTCCTGTACCATCTTTCTAATGCCAATGCAGCCTGAATAACTACCAGGTAGACAGAGAACAAGAAGGAAATAGGGGCAAGCTGGGGAAGGGTAAAAATCCTTTGTGAAAAGAAGCATCTTTGTCAGAGGATTTGTTATCAGAAGTATGCCTGTATTTCAAAGAGCTTAAACAGATTAACCTCTGTGCTAGATTGTGGCCCATATACTTAAATAACAATACTGTAATCAGAACTTAAGAAGATCTATGTTAAACAGACCAATGACAGAATCCAATACTCTGTTCACATACCAGCCAGTCTGTGGACAATCATGTACAAGAGATGACCCTGCCAAAGTCATGCTCTTGATTTCAGTGTGAGATAGCATTCTTTATATAATACACTTACACAGGAAAATATGCAGAAACCTAAAACAAATATAGTATACATAACACTTGTTGAACATTAAAATAGCCTCCCATTGAGAGAGATGTATATAGTTTGACAGTATCATGCACTTTCTAAATTTTGTTTGTACTTTTTTTTAAATGACAGAATTGAATAGGGATGTATACTATTGTGAATTATTTAAAAAACAAACAAACAAAAAAGGCAAACTGTGAACACAGATCACATTTCTACGTACTCATTTTCAAACAGTTTTTGGTAATTCAGATGCCAAGTTAGTTTCATCACTTGAAGGAATAACCTAGTTTTTTAAAGACAATTTGGCAGTAGAGGGGTACAGTAAAAAAAATTGACAATCACAATTTACAGAGAGTCCTTACTGTAACTTGGTAAAACTTTGAAAAGATCCACAGAATTTTGTGCCCTGCTGTTCATAAAACTTATAATTAAAAATGCCAATAAGATTTTATTTTCTAGCCTTTGCGGCATATACAGAACCACAGAGCTGGAAGAGACCACAAGGGCAATTGAATTCAGCCTCCTGCCATTCAGGAAAATGCCATCAAAGCATTCATGACAGACGGCCATCCAGACTCTGTTTAAAAACCTCCAAAGGAGTCTCTGCCACACTCTGAGGCAGCATATTCCACTGTCAAACTGCTCTTATCGTCAAGAAGCTCTTACTAACATTTGGATGGATTCTCGAAAGTTTGAAGCCATTGTGTGTGTCCTTGTCCCTGGAGTAGCAGAAAACAAGCTTGTTCCATCTTCCACATGGCATCCATTCAAATATTTAAAAATGGCTATCATGTCACCTCTTAACTTTCTCTTCTCCAGGCTAAACATACCCAGCTCCCTAAGCTGCTCTTCATAGGGCATGGTTTCCAGACCTTTTACCATTTTTGTCACCCTCCTCTGGACATGTTCCAGTTTTTCAATGTCTTGAACTGTGGTGCCCAGAACTGGACACAGTATTCCATGTGTGGTCTGACCAAAGCAGAGTAGAGTGGTACTATTACTTCCCTTGGCCTAGACTCTATAATCCCATTAATGCAGCCTAGAATCACATTGACATTTTTAGCTGCTGCATCACACTGCTGACTCATGTTCAGCTCAGGGTCTACTAAGATTGTTAGATCCTTTTTGCATGTACTATAGTCAACCCACGTCTCACCCATCTCATATCTATGCATTTTATTTTTGATGCCCAAGTATAGTACCTCACACTTGTCCCTGTAGAAATTCATTTTGTTAGTTCTGACTTAGCTCTATAATCTGTTACGTTCATTTTGAATTTTGATCCTGTCCTCTGGGGTATTAGCACTCCTCCAAATTTGTTGCCATCTGCAAATTTGATAAGAATGCCCTCTATCCCTTTACCCAAGTCATTGATAAAGATGTTGAATAGCACTGGGCCCAGGAAAGAAGCCTATGGCACTCCACTAGTCATTTCTCTCCAGGATGAAGAGGAGCCATTGGTGAGCACCCTTTGGGTTTGTTCAGTCAACCAATTACTAATCCACCTAAAAGTAGCATTGTCTAACTCATAGGGGACCTTGTCAAAGCCTTTATTGAAGTCAAGATATGGTAAACCCACAGCATTCCTTTCATCTACCAAACTTATAACCCTGTCAAAAAAAAGTGATAAGATTAACTTGTTTTTGAGAAACCTGTGTTGATTTTAGAGATAATGGCACTTCTTTCTAAGTGCTTATAGACTGCCTGTTTAATTATCTGCTCTAGAATGTTTCCTGGTATTGATGCCTTTTTGAAGATGGGGACAATATTTGCCCTCTTCCAGTCTGCTGGGACTGCTCTCATTCTCCAGAAATTCTCAGAGATTATTGCCAGTGGTTCTGAAATTACTTCTGCCAATTCTTTTAATACCCTTGGCTGTAGTTCATCTAGCCCTGGAGACTTAAATTCATCCATTTCCCTCAGGCAGAACACTGTTTTCCTTTTGGGAGAAGACCAAGGCAAATACGGTGTTGAGTAGTTCTGCCTTTTCTTTGTCCTCTGTTAGCATTTCAGCATCTTCTCCATTCAGAGGCCCTACCATTTCCTTATTCTTCCTTTTGCTATGGACATAACCAAAAAAGCCTTTTTTATTGTTTTTAACCTCTCTAGCAAGTCTGAACTTATTCCTTAGTTTCTCTGACTTTCTTCCTACACTTGTATGTATGAATTCTTCTAGGGTGATTTCCCCCTTTTTCCATTTCTTGTTCTTTTAAATCTTGGCTCAGTCAAAATTTCTTTAGATATCTATCCCAGATTCTTTAGACATATGAAGGTAGTTGACACCTCGCTTTTCACAATTTCATCATCTTTTATATTTGCATTATATATTTTTAAATCTTATATAGTATTAGATACTACTGATGCAGAATCAGATCAAATGTTCTCTTGAGTTTTGAGATGCTACATTCTTTCTAATATCCTCCCAGTCCATTGCAAATCTTTAACTCAGCATTGCTGCTAAGGCTTTTCCCAGTCCTCCCCCCCCGTGGTTATGTAGTTTTCTTCCAACTTGTACATCTTTTATCACAGCACATATTTTGCCTATCAACCACTTGCAAGATGATGCAACTACTATGCTTCTTCCCAAAATAATTCTAACAGAACTTTAGTTTCTGTTCAATGCATATGTAGCTTGTCTAATGTGAAAATTTTGAAAAAGCCAGATTCCATATGGATTTGTCTTTTTCTTCTGCTTGTTCAAACATTGTAACAGCTCATCATCTTAAAAATCATTGCGAAGTTTATCCTTTTTTCTTGTATCGATTTGTTCATTGTAACTACATGTTGTTAACGAGATATTCCTGGGATAGGTTTCCCTTTATATTTGGCTGACATCATAAATCCATTTTGCAAAGTATGAGATATTTAAATGCAAGTGGAATTTTTCTAATAAAGAAATGGAACTTCAACCACCATACTGTATTTGTTGTGCCTTGTGTGGCAGATTTGCACAAGCAGAGGCACATCTGAGATTTCAGGAGACAAATCCAAGATGACAGGACTTTCACCAAATCTGAGGGCTGCCCTTTTGAATCTGTTCACACATGCAGATGCCTAGGGCTCTGCTACTGCACAGCAAAATCAACAAGATGGCAAGTAGAAATCTCTTGGAAAAGCCAGACAGGAAGAACTTGTTGACTGCTGTCTCTTACTCTCTCTGTCTTTCTCTGTCTCTCTCTCTCTCCCTCAACAGGCCGAGAAACTTAAGCCATTAAAAGTTACAATAAAACAATATTACACCGTCCAACATTTCACTGATGAAATAACATCTTATACATTTGTAATAACTTTATTTGGACTCGAGTCACTGTTTGGAGTCCTCTGCCTTGTAACACATTTTGATATTCTCTGCTTGCTGCATGCTGTATTAATTTACTAATGCTGTATTAATGTACGCTACACCTGCAGCATTGTATGTAGCAGTTGAACAGTTTATAAAATGTCACTATTTCTGCAAGTTGCAATTACATAAGAATGAACCCATTAGTGTCTTTCTATTTCATGTAACTTTCATATGTGTTTGCCTATGTCTGTTCTGTGTGGTTTCCAAATTAATTTACAATTTGGAGGAAACAAATCATGCAGAAATTGCACTCTCCCAGAACACAAATTTCTAAATGCATAATGATAAAGTTTTTGAGCCAAAAACTGCATTTGAACTTTTGGGAAATACAGACTTGAGGTAATGAATGCATGAAAGATCTTATCAAGAATCAAAGTGCTAGCTCTGCTTGCTAGATGGTGATGGGTGTGCTGGCCATACTCTCCCTGGTTGATAAAAAGTTGGCATCGGCCTGAAGGTGGCTCTATGACAATGACTGTACAATAGCCCTGTGTATGGTCAGTGTGGACACTGGCATTTATGAGAGCACTTGATCTCAACAGTCTAACCTAATCATTTGCAATAGCTTGCTCAAGATATTATCACTCAACTAGCCTGAAACAAGCTAGTGGGAAAATACATTCTGAACCAAGTATTAGTTTAGGGGTATAGCTGAAAACAGTTGATTAGAGATCAATTTTTTAAAAACATTCTTATGTTTACGTGTATGTGTACATGCACCTGTGTGCTTATGAAATTGCCATGAATTAAAACACCTCTCATCCAAGATACTAATGTCTAGAAGCTTGGAGGTGAGAGTAGAAAACTGAAGACCCCATCCCTAAAACACAAGGGAGTATACATATGTTTTTTAAATGATATTTGGAAAAAACCCTCCAAAAGCAGATTATTCTCAGGGATAGCAACCAAAAAAACAAACTTTCTCTGGTAAATACAGATAAGAGAAAATGAGATATTTATGTATAACAGAACTCAATTTTTGTGTGTGTGGGATGATACTCTATACCTTTAATGTTAGTCTCATGGGAGGAAGGTTAAAAACAGGTTTTTCTTTGTTGCTCTTTTGGAAAAGAGACTTTTTTTTTATTTGGACGACAGGTTTTCTTGAGGAATGAGCAAAAATAATCATGTGAAAAATGAAATGAAGAAGAAAAGGGCAGCAGGAGAGGAATGGCTGGCTACAGTGCAGTGTTGTTCAAGCATCACAGCCTTTCATTCTTCAGAACTGCATTCCCATAGTAGCCCAGGTCACTAATGAAAAATGAGGTTGTTGATTTTAGTCTAGCCTCCAGAGGCCACAACACAAACCTCACAGTTCAACACAATTAACAGCTTATTCAGCAGAGACCCAAGTGCTAGAACTGCAGGATTCCTCAACATCAGGAGATGAAAGAAGCTTGTCAGAGTTGCAGATTGAAATGTGTACAGTTCTGGCTCATGCTATGCCATGCTCTAAGCTTTTATGGGTTTTTATAAGAAAATAAGAAACTTAATTTTTTAAAAAATGGATGACTAGTCTATCCTAACGCCCATTTTAAATATCCCAAATATATGAACTACACAATGATTGATCAGTTATTCTCTTCTAGCCTCATCCTGTTGTCAGGGGTTGAGAATTAACTCTACCCATTTTGTCACTAATGTTCTTTCCATTACTGTGTTTACTTTGCATAGGAGCATAAGAGAACTCTGCCAAAAAGCCTAATTACCTCAGGTCATCATACTTCATAGACACTATCCTTCCTTTTGAGGATGTTTATTTTGTTTTCTTATAAAACTACAGAGGGTAAAGGGCAGGAGACTAACTCTGCTGTTAGAGGAAATGCCTTTTGATTATTGCGGCTGCAGAAGCAAAACCTGTGACACTAATCCTTCTAACCTGTATGAACTGAAAAGTAGCACAGGTTGAGAACAATGAATAAGAGAGAAAGAAGGGGAGAAGGGGAAATTAAGGTTCTACGGACAATATTTATATTTATTGAAGTGTTATTCTGAATGAAATGTAAAGTCCTGTATTCATAATCTTGCAGATTTAAAAGGTGTGAAAAGGTAAATTTTCTTCTATTATCTCCATGCATGCTCATTTCTGGGTCTTCTTCCATTTCAGGAATATGATGTAGATGCCAGAAGAGAAAAATCTATCAAGTAGACAAAGGCCCAGCTGAATTTTCCCATTTCATATAAATATGTTAGTATCTGCTCAGTTTACCTAAGGAAACAAAAACATGGAAGGGGGTACAATCTGACCTCATAGTACATTGTCCAATAGCAGTTGTAGTGTGTAGGTTTATCGGTTCCCCCAGTTCTACCGTCCAAACTATTTTTCTTACTTTTTAAAAGAATCACTCCAAGTCCATCGAACTCCCTAACACAATATTCCGAAATTGCTAACTTGAGCCTAGTGCCACCAGCATTTTAATGCTTTCCAATAGCTTGGCACTTTAAGATTTGGTATGGTATGAAATACCACCATTCATGATAGACCAAACAATTATTAGGAAAGCATCATAGGGATAATAATTTACAAAAATGAGTATGGTTACCAATGACTGTGGTCTTTAAATAAATATTTGGTGGGAGACACTGAGACTGTGAGAAATAAACTGTTGCTACATGCAGATGAACATCTCACTGTCCTTCATGCCAAATGCTACTACCCTAGCCTCAGAGGGAGAGAAGAATACGCATGTACAGCTCCATCATGTCTAGACCCAGAAGCAGGCCCTCCATCCATCCCAACTGCCACTACCCTGGTCTCAAAGGAAGAGGAAAAAAAGGAAGTATCTGCTGGACTTATTTTCCTCCCCACCCTGCCATTCCCTTTTCCTTTTCTGACATGTCTCAATTAAATTGTAAGCCTGAGGGCAGGGCTCACTTTTGGTATACACTTGTAAAGTGCCGTGTACAGTGATGGTGCCAAATAAATAACAATAATCAGGGTTCGGAAAGACCTTTCCTCTTTGCCAAAACATTTGAATTTACCCCAGCAACTATGACCCTAAATTCTCACAGCTTTTCTTTATCCTGCTATCTCTCGCCTAACCAACCACTTCCTCACCAGCCCCATGAGTGACATGCTTCAAGAGGACTAGCTGTTGCCACAAAAAAATTTAATGGGTAGAAACTTCAGCCTAACAGGGTTTAAAGGTTCTCTGACCAATCAGAATCTGACATCTCTCTAGGAATTTTTAAGTGATCCGCTCTCTCTCTCCCTGGAATCTGTCAAAGCAAGCAACCATTCGCAGATGGTTGTGCTCTATAATTGGGGAAAGAAAGAATTTTTAAGAATATTTGAAAAATGATCAAAACCATGCTTTTCAAGTATCAGAGAAATTATGGAGAATCCCAGAAGAATCTTGGAGTGACAAGAATCTTTGCAGTCCAGGAGTCATTTTGCACAAAATTCTCATTTCCCCCCCACAGGTAACAGCATTTTATACACAGAAAATAATGTTTCTTGGCAAAAGATGTTGTTTTCTACATTTTTTTTTCTGTCAAAAAATACCACATGCAGATTTTGGGAAGAAAATTGCTAAAATTATTTTCTTCAAAAACAGAATCAGTGCAGAATTATATCCCTATGTGTAACACATAATACAAAAAAGGTCCAACACACAGTATTTCTCCACATGGTGACATACAGTGCTGTCACCCTCCCTTTGATCAACATTTTTAACTCTAGTCCTGGGGCACGGTAATTATTTTGGACAACTAAGTTTACAGTAAAACAGTGAAGTCATATTTATATACCACCTAAAAAAAGCCTAGGAATAGCATGCAGCATCTCTCTGTCTAACAGGTAGTCCCACCCCCATGACTCATCATAGTCTTATTAGCCCTTGACTGCAAGACAATTGCAGTCTGCAAGACAAATGCAAGACAATTGAGTTTTGGTAGGCTCAGACTGAAGGATAAAACTGACAATACAGTGCCATTGTAATCCAACACAAGCAATAAAAAAACCTTCTCAGTCATAATTTAATCTGAGAAGGGTAGGACTCGTTAAGGTTCAGCCTAGAATCATTTTTCAGTGCTCTGGTTGGAAATAACCATAGTGGCTGTGGAATTCTGGAAGTTATAATTAAAAAGTAATGTTTCTAGGTTCTGGTTAGAATATATCCATTAAGCCATATAGCCCTCAAAGACCTGCTTTAACTTTCAAACAAGAAGAAAGGGCAAAAGTTGACTGTATGAGAGAGAGATCTTTCACTCTTCAGTCATGTATACTCTGCCTGGGCTTGGCATCAAAATCTATCCCAATTTTAAAAAAAATCATCTGAAATTCTATTAGTCTCTTAATTCAATTCTACCAGAGCTCCCTTCAACCCACTCATTAAAGTGCATATAGCTTTCAATGTCACAATGAGAATTCTTAAAGCTCTATATCTGTATACCTATGCTATTTTAACTTTCAGCCCTACTAGGTTATTTCAAAAGTATCAGAATGGCAAAAAAATATACATGCAGGAAGACAGGGATGTTACCTTAAAGGACTTTGGGCAGCAGCATAAGCAATAGGTTTATGAATTTGAAGAAACTGATATTGTGGCTGACTATTTCACTAGGAAGTCTTTTAGCGAACAGTATTTATCAAAAAGATTTTTCAAAGTCATACATCTCCTTCCTAGGAGTTTGCCCATTTCATTTTGCTGCTCAGAGAGGGACCATGAACTGGCAAGCCCCAAAGTAACAATGGAGGCAGTGGATCCTATTTGAGAAAAACCACTGATTGCATTTGTTTGTTTGTTTATTGCATTTATATCACACCTTTCTCCCGATAATGTGATTCATGGCAGCTAACAGCATATTTAAAACAATATAATCTTTCTTAAACTTTCAGAAAACCAGAAGAGTTTTCAAAAGAGTAGTATAATGCTGCTGCCTCATTGAGCAGAACTATAGTTTCAGTTATCCAAGTATGCAATTTCTGTTTTAGAAGCTTATGGAAAAAATACTTCTGATTTTCATTGGAAACAGCTGTTTTCTTAGGGCAAAATCTACATTTTATATAATTGCTTTATTTAACTCTCATGATTTTATTTTTGTTAATAATGCTTTTCCAACATACAGGCTGCTTATCACAGCTAGCAGGCTGTTAATGCTTGATTATGCCTGATCCCGCTTGAAAGAATAAACTATTTATCAACAACCGACTTAAAGCTAACAGGACTTGCAATGGTGCAAAGTTGTAAAGACAAGCTGGGAACTCTAAACTCTTTACAATGTTTATTAAGGTCTGAATGATGCCAAGAAATGCATTATTTATCAGCTTAGCACTTGATTAGGTGTTAAATAGCTGTCACAAGAGATTTCAGCAGTAAGTGGGTTGTCTTCCAGCAACTGCCACATTACTGTATATACAGACTGTGGGTGGGAGGGAAGACTTACCATAGCATAGGGATGCAATTCTTCCATAAGTTTATTCTCACATGTAGCAATGAGTAATTTCAGCAATTTTCTTCTCACTGTGAGAAAGTCTTCAAAACCTGTGCAGCTTTTGAAGGCTGTTCGCAACTTGGGACTTATTCTATACAAAATTTGCATGTGGTTGGTCTACACAGAAAACAGCACTTTCTGCATGGGAAATTTTCAATGCAGAAATATTAATTCCCACACAGAAAATGCTGTTTTCTCTACAGAAATGCTGGGTTTTTTTTAACACACGTCAACATATGTGAATGTAATGTAGAACAAATCCCCAATTACAGCATTTTTTCTCTGCAGAAAAAAGCATTGAAATAGTCTTTTCCATGCACAAAATATTGTTTCCTGTGCAGAAGATGCTGCTTTCTGAGAAAAAAAAACTACATGGAAATTTTGTGCAGAATCAGTCCTGAAATGTGAAGATTGTCATCAGTCCAGGATTCTTCTCATCAGAGTTTCTTGACACTTGAAAAATATGTTTTTTGATCATTTTGGCGAGAATATTTTTAAAAACTTTTTTCCATCCCTACCCTAGTATGCCCATGCTACTTTCTGCTGGTATGTCCAAACTGGAGACAAATCACAGGGCAGCTAATTTGATGATCTGGTACAATGGAAGAATGCTGCCACAGCTAGAGCCACACACCTGTCATACTTTGTAGTCTTTGCGATCTGCTGTCTTTCTGCAGCATACAAATAGGTAGGATATAACAGAGAGAAGTAAGGAACAGTTGGTGGCAGGGAGAGATTACAGAAAGACCTAGGAGCCAGGGAGGAACAAGTCAATGTGAGAATTTCCAAGCTTCACCAAGAGGCACTTCATTGTACAGAAAAGTTAGCTGATGGGGAAATGGAAAGGCTGGTATCAATCATGTTGTGCAGCACTGAAGCACATCTATGGGCTAGTAGGAACCAGCAGAAGCAAACATTGCAGGGCTTCAACAACAGATGTTTGTATTTTATTTTTTAAAAAATTATGTACTACTGATTGCTAGGGTTCATGTTCTTGCATCATCCTGTGTTTATTTATGTAATTCAATTATATCTTGCCTTTCTCCCCATGCAGGAATCAAGGAGGCAGTGGGATTCAGTCCATCTCCCAGGAACAGAGATCAAAGGCCAAAACTGTACCAGTTCTTCCTAGATAACTCAGTTTTCCTCAATGTTGTCACTACAGCATGTTCTGCCATTAGTTCACAGATTACAGCTGAACTTGCGAGTGCACCATGTTTTCTCATATATGCCTATTTCTGTTTTATGTGTGAACAACAGTAATCTCTAGTGCCATTCTCTAAGAATCTAGAACCCTCATCTCCAAAATAACAGGGGACATCTACCCATGTCTCATATTTCCCATGATGAGACATAAGTCCTCTGTATTACTGTGCCAAAAAACAGAAGTGGGAGCAGGAAACAGCTCCTTTTAAGACAGCATGCATTCCCTGTAGCTCCATCTTAGGCCCTTTTCGCATTGAGGCTTCTCGCGCGAGGGGGGAGGGCGGCTTGCGTGAGAAGCCTCCTCCGGGAGGCTGCCGTTTCCCCCTCGTTCCTTCCGCAGGCGAAGGAATGAGGGGGGAAGTGGCAGCCTCCCAGAGGAGGCTTCTCGCGCAGCCGCCCCCTCGCAAAGCAGGAGGCTGGCGCGTCCGTCCCCCCGCGAAACAGGAGGCTGGCGCGTCCACCCCCCCCTCGCGCAAGGCAGCAGGCTGGCATGTCCGTTGCGCTAGCGCCCCGCCCCTTCTTTCCGCAGAGGCGGAGGGAAGGAAGCGCGACCCGGCCGCCTCCCCGACGCTCCACACAGGAGGTAAGTGCGCATGGGCACCGGGAGCATTATGCGAGCGCAGGTGATTTTCGCTTCAAAGAGAAAATAAAAAAAACCGCGATCGCGCCGCTGCAGCCCCGTGAGTGCGGCGGAAGTGGGAGTGCATCATGCAGAGCGACGCTCCCACTCCCGTGAGGCTCACGGGGCTATTTCGCGAGAGAAAGCCCATGCGAAAAGGGCCTTAGACTAATACTTAAGAGACCCTGAGGCAAGCTGTGATCACTTGGATTGCCAGCCCTAATCACCAGCCATTGACTATAATACCGAAATGTAGTGACATTGCAGTAACCTGGAGCTCAGAGATGCAAAATGTCATTTAAATGGACCTACTAAGTCATGGATTAACTTCTGGTGATGCCACACATAGCTGCTCTGATTTTCTTCTGAGCCCAAGCCAACAACCCTACTTTATCCTCAAATAATTCTGCAAGGAAGGACAGGATGAAAAGAATAACTGGCTCAGCATCACTTAGTGAGTTCCATGATACAGGGGGAAGTACAACCTGCATATATCAGCCCAACACTATTCACTATATCACATTAACACTCAAATGATGATGTGTTCAAACAGTGGATCATATGGAATCAGCCCAAGTATCCTGTTTATATCCTGCTGCTTTAACTTTTGTAATTTTTTTTTGTACATGTGCATCAGCCATGGACAACTGTGCCACTGGGTAGTTGCTCCCCAGGGGCCACACTCTCACATCCCAAGCACACTGCAGCTGATACAACACACTTATAGCTCCTAGTCTGTTTAATTTTCAGCCATTTTTTGGTGATGTTGGGAGTGTTTGGGGTTTCTGGTAACAGTGACTGTAATGAGCAATTGGTGCTGCTTGGAGCCATTTCTCGATGAAAGGTGACCACAAATCTCTCTGGATTTTTTTTTAAACCAAAAAGGACTCAAAAGTTGCAAATGTGTCTCACTGTTGCTATGTGCCTTCAAGTTGTTTCTGACTTATAATGACTCTATTACGGGATTTTCTTGGCAAGATTTGTTCAAAGGGGGTTTGCCTTTGCCGTTGTCTTCCTCTGAGACTGAGAGAGGCTGACTTGCTCAGTCAAGGTCACCCAATGGGTTTCCATAGCTGATCAGGGATTCAAATCCTTGTCTCTTGAGTTGTAGTCCAGTACTCAAACTACCACACTGGATGGATATGACTTCTACACACCTCTGATCTATACCTCTTGCCAAATTATTACCTAGCATGACTTAAACATTTCTATAAGCCTCTTCTACCTGGATACAAATGCAAGAATAAAATGCACACGTGAATGCCTCATCATCATCATCATCATCATCTAGGACAAAATCTGCCCAATTCTGACAGCTAACTTTTTAAAAGATTTTAAATCCAGTACTGCTGAATGACTTTTCACTTGCTAGGCCAAATATAACATTATAATACAGGACTCATAACCATATAACCATGTTTTGAATGTAATTAGTTGACTTGTTAATGCTTGTTACTGGAGCTTTTTCAACTGGGAGGTCAACTTTTAAGATGGACTTGCCACATTCTGTGGGAAGAGAGGCCACTGTCAGGCCTGATTTTCATCTTTCTAAGAGAACAGACTCACACACAGCAGTGAAGATACTCAGATCTGTTTTGAGCTATTAATAATGCTCATGAGCTTATGCCCAGCTAGTTGAGATTGACTGAGGAAGGGAAAACCCTTTGGGCAGTTTCCTACTGAATAATTCCAAATCCTTCTTGATCTTGTAAGCACCAAACTCTGTTGCTACTACTTAAATTTAGAAGTTGTTTTTGCTGTAGTTGACCTCTGGCTTGAAATATAACTTTCTTGACTTCTGCTGAGTATAAAACTTTTGCTTGTGCTCTTGTACCAGCTAATTCTAGACTTCAGGCAGAAAACAACAGAGGAGCCCAGTTTCTTATTAACTGAAATTAATTCAAATCTGTATGTCATGTCTCAGAACATTTTGTGGCAATATTTTGAGACAACTGGTATGTGGACACATTTACCCTTGCTAAAAATTATCTTATGATCCTGTCTTTTGCATATGTATCTGGATTTCAGTCCTACAAATTCCATAACACTCAGTCCTAGAAGGATATGCACGGGAAATAGGGATATACTCACAAATTATCTTACGCTGAACAAGAAATAGTCTCTCAACAGTCTGAGAAACTTGCTGAGAAAATGACCAACCACTGCAGGATTTTTTTTTTTTGCCTTCTTTTGAAATAAAAAACTCATTTGTGAAAAAGAGTCAGTATTTTTGTACTATCTATCTTACAATGAATTCCAAAAGTTTGGGAAAAAATCCAAAATGAAAAAAAAATTCCACAAATGCATTAAAATTTTCATAATCTCATCAGGCAGGATGAAAACTTTTGGAAGTATTTGTTCTTGCCTGTGAGAATGAACAAAGTGAAGATTTGTGTCTCTGCCTAGGACTCAGCTCTGTAACCAAATGCTATCTGAAGACAAAGACATTCTAACTTGTGCAGGCAGCAAGTTGAACACTCAATCACTGCATTTCAAGGGAGAAAATGTGTGTCCAAATTCTTCCACCACATTGAAGAACATATTATGTCTTTGTTTGTAGTTGCATAAAAATATACCCTCCTAATGAATATACATTGTTCTGCAGTAGGGTGATAGCTGCATTCCTAAGTCCATATTATAGTAATTTGTACTCTTAAAATAAAAGGACTTATGAGAAAACAGGCTTGGATGCAGATCTCAAAAACTATGACTTGCATCTAAGCTATTTAACTTATCACAAACTTTAATTTTATAAAGTAAAATTGACTATATCTTGGGAGTTTGTCTGCCTGCATGCATATTTTTGTGTTGCCACCACCACCACACAGACATACAATACTTGTTATGTTTAGGCTCTAGGAGTACAGCACCAGCAGTGAAGTTACACTTCCCCATATTGTAGGAGTCAGTCTTTGGCTGGGGCTCATTGTGGGAAAAGGGCAAAGGGAAAGGAAAAGAGGAGTGGAATTAGGTGGAATTCCAGAAGCCAATTTTTCATCTAGGCCCTTTTCGCACGGGCTTTTTGTCGCGCGACAGCCCCCTGAGTCTCGCGGGAGTGGGAGCGTCGCTCTGCACGACGCACTCCCACTTCCGCCGCGCTCAAGGGGCTCAGCGGCGTGATCACGGGTTTTTTGTTGCCTCGAAGCGAAAATCACCGTTTGGCAACACTCCTAGCGCCCGCGCACACTTACCTCCTGTGTGGAGCGTCGGGGGGGCAGCCGGGTCGCGCTTCCTTCCCTCTGCCCCTGCGGAAGGAAGGGGCGGGGTGGGGTGCTAGTGCGACGGGCGTGACAGCCTCCTGCTTCGCGAGGGGGGTGGACGCGCGAGCCTCCTGCTTTGCAAGGGGGGCGCGCGAGCTGCCTCCTCCTCTGGGAGGCTGCCATTTCCCCGCTCGTTCCTTCGCCTGCGGAAGGGAAAGGGGGGGGGAAGCGGCAGCCTCCCAACTCTCACGCGAGCCGCCCTCCCCCGCCGTGCAAGAAACCTCAATGCGAAAAGGGCCCTAGATAGTCTCAACAAAATGTGTGGCATGGAAGTGGTTGTTGGTGACTGGGGTAAGGGTGAAGAAGACAAGCAAGACTTGATAGGAGCTTACAGGGCAGAATAGAAAGAGAGGGTACATGGAGAGGTGCAGTATTTGCCAGGCCTTCGAATTTGCCTTGTGGAAGGGGGGCCTTTGGGTTGGTGAAGCTAAGCAGACAGAAGCTGGTGGAGCTCTTCCTTCTTGGCAACCGTTGATGATTGAGTTGGTTCTCTGGCAGTCAAGAGGGGAGAAGTGACTGGCTTTTGGTCCTCAAAACTGGCTTTTGGTCCTCAAGTTCATCTTATTCCCTCTTCCTACTGAAAGTTATGAAACTCTTTTGAACATCCTGTCAAACCCACGTGGCCATTCAACTGAACACTGGAGATGGGGTTGCCACTTAACAGCTGAGATGTGGAGAGGTACCAATTCACCAATTTCGAATGCTCAAGATGAGAATTGTGCTGTAGCCTGTTAAAAGTTTGCATTCTGCAAATAGTGTTCCTCAATTAATCACATTATTGCCCATTCACACTGTAAAAAATGTGTTACAGCAGAACCTACTATATAATTTTCTCCCTGTTTTGCTAAAAAGCATATTAGCAAATTAACCAGCTACACATTTTGAATTTCTCTAAATTATAGGTTTAACATCCTGATGGATGAAAAGAGTGTTTTGGGGCAAAATGTGGGACATAAAGCCTGCCCATCCAGGCACATTAGAAAAGAAGAGCAAAAGATGGAGATAAATTCAAAAAGGAACAAGTATCTTACCTTCCAATATAAATGAAACAGAAAAGAAATGTTCATGGCTTAAGTGAAGCACTATTTTATATCTGCACGTAATGGAGAGGATAATAGGTCAAATGCAACAGAGAGATTTTGGAAGAAAATATTAGATGTACACTTTTGACCCTGTCTTTCAACTTGAGATGCATGCAGAACATTCCCAGTGAAAGGTTGGTGAAAACACTGGAGGGCGAAAATTATCAGTATTACAAGAGAACTGCACAGAGTAAAGAAATGTTAGACCTCTGCTCTGATTTTTCTGAATGCAAATAACAATAAAGCCCAAACAAGCAGGTGTGATTTTTTTGGAGACATATAAATGGAAGGTAACAATGGACAGAGAGGGAGCAATAGAGTGATAATGTGGTGTAAATAACAGAGAGTTGAACTTCGAATGTTTGTGAACTAGGTTCAAACCCCTGCTCTCTCAGTGGTCCTTTGGATAAATCATCCTCTCATAATAAAACTCACAGAGGTTTCCTGAGAGTAAAGTGAGGTAAATTCCTTAGCTCTTACAAATAAATGTGACAACTTTAAAAAAAGTCCCTGTAACAATACAAGAAGCGATTTAGTTACTTTTTAAGGGATTGGTGGAGGAACTTCTACATTGACTGACTGAGAGATGTGATACTGTGGAACAGTCAGATGATTTCAGATTTGAAAAATGAAGAGATTGGTCAATGGCTGACAAAACCATTCACTAAGTCTTAGTGTCAGGAAGTGGCTGAAGTAAAGAAGATGGAGAGATCTATGACAGGGGTTCCTAAGAGGAAAAGAAACCAAGTGGCAGACAAAGGCCTAAATCCTAGTTTTGTTCTGACTAAGCACAACTCATGGAATCAATTGGATTTACCTACATATTGACTTAACATTCAGCAATTGATTCAACGGGTCTACTTAAGCTGGGACTGACCAGCATGATTCCAGCCAATTACTCTAGAAGCAGGAAGTCTAAAAGAAGGGGATATTGAGGAATGAATTGAGGTACAAGAAGGATCCCAAGGAAAAAGTAAGTGGGGGAGTTATGACATAAGGAATGTACAGGTAGAGAAGACAATGAATTAAAGGCACACAAGACCAATAACAAAAGTCACACATAGTTCTGAAGGAGCAGAAGCTAGATAGCGTTGATAGGAAGGCAGGAGGAAGGAAGAGAAACACAAGTGCAGCATAGTGACAGACACAGACTATGAGCCAGGATGGCTAAAGGACCAACTCGTGGGATGCAGGGTGGGTGTGGGACAAAATAAATCATAGCCAACTGCTGGATCACTGGCCAATTCTCCAACAGACCACCAATTGCAATGTGCTAGGTATTTTCTTCCCAGACATCTTGGTGCTCAGTATGAATATAGCATTTATATGCAGCCTAAATACATACATACATACATACATGGGAAACTAAGGTATTATAAAAATAATAATAATAACTTCAAGCTAAAGGAAGTCCTGAAAAGACGGTGTTCAGCTACTAGGAGCCTGGGTTGGGGAGCTTGGCAGACCTTGATCTGACAAACCCATTGGATGCACTGCTTCCTTCTCCCCAAAGCAACTGTTGTTTGCCTATCAGTCCTCTGAGTCTGAAAAAAAAAATCTCCATTATGCAGGACTGTCTAGCTCTGGGTGACCAACAATTAGTGTCCAGAACTTAGGAAAGCCAAACCATTTAATATCACATTATAATCAGCATGAACAATTTAATTTAAAATTCTGCTGAGACTTTTTCTTTAAGCAGTTTCCTGAGAGTCCCCCTCATAAAAAATATTGGGGTGAGTAATACTGAATAACAAAATACTGAATTGAATACAGCTTGCTCACTGCTTTCTTTGGCACCAATTAACTGAGCTGATGCAATATCTATGAATGTTCACATTCCCACCGCCAGAAAATATAAAATGAGAATTAAGAATATTCATGAACAGTCATATTGGGCAAATGAGAGGACAGTTCAGCTGGGTTTTAAAGGTTTATAAAACTGGGACAGGGGGAACTATGTAGATAAAATTAAAACAGGTTCCAGGAAGCAGGAAACCTGAAAATCTTGAAGTCCAGCAGTAGAATGACTGATGGAAGGGGGAAAATCATCTGTGGACTAAAATAGAGAAGCCTGAGTTAAGGACAGATGGAGAAGCCAGAGGTCCATGGAAAAGACAGAGCGAAAAAGAAGCTAAGGAACTGAGAAGACCCTTTGGGAGACAATGGTAAATTGTAATATATATGGCACTTAAAATTGTGTTATTTCTGAGTAATAAAAAGCTACACCAAAGATGCCATAGATAATTCAAATAACAAATTCAAGAATCATATTTGGATGACACTTTAAGCCACAAGGAACAGCTAGTTTTTTCAGTGGGGATTTGACAATGGATGAAGGGCAAAAAAGCACATAGATAGAAATATTGACTTAGCTGACTATCTCTGAATGGTAACACCAAGGAAAGGAGCACATACTTGAGTTTGGGATGCCTCTTATTACTAAGCTGAAGAAAATTAGTTTAAGTTAGTCCCAGAAAGATACAAAAAATACCATTACTGCCTTACATGTTATCAAAAAGGAGGTGTTAAATTCACACTGTGTTACAGCCAAACATATTCACATCTGCCATATGTTGCTTTGGTCCTCAGTTACTGTCTTGAACAGAGCAGGGAAAACTGATTTTCAGAATTTTTTTTTTTTTTTAAAAAAGAAGTTTCTATAAAAGTTTTCAGGAAAAAATAGAAATTGGGTACATTCTATCGCAAATGGAATGGAATCCTTTCCTCCTCCCGCCACTCCCTTATATCAATCCTTTTTCACCAGTTGACTATACAATATATTATCTACCTACCAGTTCAGTCAAAATATTTAAATTTGGAGCCATTCCCTTATTTCTCTCCGTTTCCTTTCAAATTTTTGGTTAGGTTTATTCTTTAGTGAGTTTGCAAGTTTTTCCATCTCAACCATATCCATAACTCTTAACTTCATTCCCCCAAATTTATTACAATGTCTTGTTTCTAATGTTGAGCATATGTTAGCCGAGTTGTTATAATCACATATAGCATTACCTTTTGATATCTTCTAATATCTGTCATTGGATCTATCATATTTAATAAATATAATTCAGGCATCATTTCAAAATTCAATTTAAAATTTTTCTGAATTTCATCATGTATTCCTTTCCAAAATTTCTTCGCTTTTTCGTAAGTCCACCACATATGATAAAAAGTTCCCTTCTTTTCCCCGCACTTCCAGCATCTCAAATTACCATTCTTAATAATCTTTTATATGTTATATAGATATACCATCTATATAACATTTTATAAAAATTTTCTCTTAAATTTAGGTTCGGTGTAAATCTTAGGTCTATTTTCCATGCCCCTCTCCACTTCTCCAAGTCTATTGAATGTCCTGTATTTTGGGTCCATTAATCATCAGGCCTTTCTACACTACACTGTTATAGTGCTATTATTCCACTTTTAACATCCTATGGAATCCTGGGGTCTGCAGTTTAGGGAGGGGCATTTAGAATTCTCAGCCAGGGAGCTCTTTGTCTTCAGTAAACTACGAACCCCAGAATTCCACAGGATGTTGATAGTGGAATAACAGCATTATAACAGTGCAGTGCGGAAAGGCCCATCGTCTCTTTGATTTCATCCTGCTCCCTTTCTCTGTGTAGTAACAACTTGTAAAGTTTAGATATTCACTTCTTTTGAGTTTTTTCAACAATATGTCCAATTCATTTTCTTTTTCTCTCAAATCCATATAATTTTTGATCCATTTTAAATCTTTCTTTCAATTGTCACCACGGAAACCAATTCAGTTCATGTCCAGCTTCTTTAATTTCTTCTACTGTTCTCATTCTCAGTTTGTCTCCTTCCCAGATAAGTATATTTTGATATGTAAGCAATTTACCTTCCTTTGTTAGGGCAATTTTAAAAGTTTCTTGTGGTGATGTCCATATCAGAAGGTTTATATAGAATTTTTGGTATACTTGTTGCCACACTTTTAATAATGTTTTCTGGATGCAATGGTTGTTAAATTCTCTGTTCACCATTATTTTATTATAACATAAATAACCATGCCATCCAAATCTGTTCTCATATTCTTCCAGCTCTTTCCCTTGTGATTTCTGTAATGATTTCCAGTTTTGAATCCATTCCAAACAACATCATAGTCTTCTCGTTATTTATTTTATATCTGGCTATCAGTCCAAATTCTTTGAGTCTTTCTTGCAATTTTTGAATTGAGTTTTGTGGCTCTTCCAAAAAATTAAATACATAATCTGTGAAGGTTCTCAATTTTATTTCTTTTTCTGAATTTTCTGGCCTTTTATCTCCTGATCCTCTTTTATCTTCATTATCAACACATCTAAAGCGACAATAAATAACAGCGGTGACAACGGACATACTTGTTTGACTCCTTTTGTTATAAGGAATTTTGTTGTGTCTCCATTAATTATCAGTTTAGCCGATTGATCTCGATAAATCCTTTCAATCCATTTACAAAAATCCTCTCCAAAGTTACTTTCTTTCAATATCCGGTGCAGGAATATCCAAGATACATTATCAAATGCTTTTTCTGCATCTAAAAATATCAAAGCAGTCTTTTTCCCAGGGTTCTTACCGTAATATTCTATTGCATCCGAAATTATTCTAACATTATCTTTCGTATTTTTTCTGAGTAAAAATCCCATCTGCTCCTCTTGTATTATATCTTGCAATATTTTTCAATTGTTTCTCCAACACTGTCACGAAGATTTTATAATCAACATTCAATAAAGAGATTGGTCTATAATTCTTCACCTCTTTCTTATCCCTTCCTTCTTTTGGAATCACTACAATGTTAGATGCTCCCCATGTTTCCAGTTTCCTTACCTTCTTTATTTCTGTTATTGTTGCTTGTAATGGTTTGATTAATTGTTCTAAAAATCTCTTGTAATATAATGACGTGAAACCATCAGGCCCTGGAGCTTTATCAACTTTCAAATCTTTGATGGCTTCTTCCAGCTCTTTGAAAGCTGATTCTCAGAATGTAGAGATAAAAAGACCATTTTAAAAACTGGAGGAAAAGGGTCTCTTCAAGTTTCAGGAAACCCTAACTATCCTCTTTCAGAGTGGTGTGTGCCCCAGAAGGTATATCAATGATTCAGGATTGCAAGCAAATGAGATATCAAGGTAGACCAAGGTCAAAAATAGAATTTTTGCAACAGTATAATCATGGACAAAAAAGCAGTCCAAGAAAGGTCCAAAGCCAAGCAAAGAATCACTGATGTGAAAAGCTTAAGGAAAAAGCCAAAGGTCAGGGAATGTACCAGAATGTTGAGAAGAAACAGAGTCTGTTGCATTGTAACAAAGAGATAGCCTTCACTCTGCTGATTTATAGCCAACTATAAATGAGCACAGTTGTATTCATAAGCCCAGCGGTCTGTTTTTAAGGAGCACCATGGCAGGTCCTTCTTCTTTGTTGTTGTCACTTTAATTTCTGATTTTCTGACAGGCAAGACATCTCTGCCTTCTTGTCAGGGTCCACATGGGATGGTCCAGGTTCAGGCTCTAAGGCAGGACTACCAGCCCTTTCTGGCTCTGACTGGGGCCTGCACTCTGGGCCCCTTCTCCTTTCTCATCAGAGGAACCTCCTCCGGGTAGAACATGACACTGACAACAAGAATCTTGGCCAAAGCCTTGGTCTCAGACACAATGAGAAGCCTCTGCTCCTTTCTTACATGACTGCACGAAGAAGTATGGCATGTGGAGAGAAAGAGTGAGAAAGACTGTAGCTGTGAGAGGAAGGAGAAAGGGAATCTGTAATGGCAGTCAAGATAAGGTCAGCTGCAGGCCAAGACAGTCATCAATGATGCTTCTTGCCTGGCTTCTCCCACTCCCTCCTAATGTCTACTATGTGGCTGTTTCAGATGGAGGGGATAGAGGAAAGCTGAGCAAGAGATGGCACTGCTAGCTTTGTCTCTAACACAGCCATGGATGGCATTCCTCACTTGCTCTCCCCCTGCCTCATCTGGTGAGAGGTGACAATGACACTCCTTTTACTCAGTTTCGTGGGAGGAAGCCAAGTGAGGAGCATGGGTACCACTAGGTCATGACACAGCCCATCTAAATGGTCCTCATTTGCCTGCTGCCTTCCCCTGAAACAACCATGGAGGGGCTGGTGGGAGTGGCAGGATGCTGCTGAGTGAGAGTCATTATGGATGGCTATGTCAAGACATAGCCAACAACTATGATCCTTAACCAGCTTCCTTTCCCTTCTTTCTGGCCACTATACTGCAGGGGCAGAGAGGAAAAAGGTGAGTCACAAGGAGAGACTTTCTTCCCCCAGCAAGAAAATGCTTGAAAATGGCATGTTTCACAAATATGTTCCTCAGGAGAGAAAACTGATTAACTTATTTGTTCTCTCCCATGGGAGTGAATAATTTAAACAAGCACAGCCATATTAGAAAGTCATTCATTGTGTAACTTATGCCCACCAATCTGTTACCATTATTATTACTGTTTTTTTTTCTTTCTTAAATGAGTCATTGCATTGTTCATTCCTTCAGGGGGCACTTAGAACTGAGAAATGAATGGCATGAAAACATGAACAGTTTTGCAAAGTTGTTTCTAAAATGTCCTCAAAACACACACACAAAATATAGTATCATTCCTATTTGTTAAGCTACTTCTGAAATATAACTTCATGACATCTACATTGTGAAAAAGGTAACAAGCTTCAAGTAATATAGTGATCTGTAAACAATCATTTCTAAACTTTGGTCCTGAGTGAAGACACTTCTTAGTTAAAATCTACCTTTAATGTAAAATAAATTACATTAATTGTCTGATTTTGAGATTACAGTGACTTTAAAACTAGACAAGAGAAAAAACAGGTGACTATAACCTTGCAGCATATTTACTGAATATATCTAGTGTTATATCAGCCCCTAGCCTACTTCCTCTTGGACCAGGATTAGACTACTTGTATGCAACATGGTCAAGATCATAAGAATGCTTGGCATCTTTAGTGTGAGTTTGTGTGTGTATGTATGCCTTCTAAATCAGGAGCAGGCAACTGTGACCCTCTATGTGTTTGGGGACTGCAACTCTCAATACTCCCCAACACTGGTAGCTAGATATGCCTGACAGAAATTGCAGTCTAACAACATATGGAGAGAAATAGTTGTCCACCCATTCTACAATAACAGAGAAATAGTTTTCATGTGTTTATACAGAAAAAATTTCTGTATAAACAAATATCACAATTAATCTGTTCTGGATACCTGTGATAACTGAAGCCCCATCAGAGCTGCTGATGACAAGCAGCAGCTGTTAGTCTCTGTTGCTCTGGCTGGAGATGAGTCCTGCAGCTCAAGAGCTCCCCTGCTGCCATGGACCAAGCAGGCTTGGACATTCCTCTGCCTGCTCCTTTAGGGCAACAGGGATCCGATTCTGAAGATGGTTTGGAGTCTGTGCCAATCAGCCCACAAACAAGGCAGAGACTCAAGAGAGCTGAGCAAAAGGAGGCTTCCTTGATTAAGTTCAAGAAGCAGTGACTGGCCACACCTGTGCCTGAGCTATATAACTGCCTGCCTGGAAACCTTTCTTTGCTTGTGGCAAAGTTTCTACAAGCCTTCACCTTGCTTCCTGCACCTGGCTTCTGATACCCTGGATTGATCTCATGACTCCAGACCCCTGGATTTTGGACTCTGACTATGGCTTTTGCTTGTCGCTCTGGCTTAGGTAAATGGACTGCCTATGAGCAATTGCTTGCTTTGACTCCTCCTGGTGGGACTTTGCTATCTCTCCCACTCCCTTCTCTGGGCTGGCTTGTTGCCCGGGTCTCTGACCTTGACGATACCCAATACACTGCAAAGAGAACAGCAAAACTCATTTGTAGATGAATACTGAAACTTTATCTCTGTTGCCAGTAAGCTACACAAGACAAAAACAAAACACTCTCTCTCTCTCTCTCTCTCACTCTCACACACACACACACAGAAACAATAACCATGAGACCAATGCTGTTTTAGTTTCAAGCCAATGGTGCTTATGTCCAATTAACATGTCACAGACTGACATGGGCATGTCTGGTGAATAAAAGATTGCGAACGAATCATCTAGTCCTGCCACTGTACCATAACTGCCATAATACTCAGTACAATGACTGAATTATCTTTCTTGATTAAATAATGAGAAAAATCTTGGAGCACCCACTATGCCTTTTTTTATCTTCAAAAATATTTTTTTTTAAAATAGTGACAAATGTTTAGTGAAAGGGCTCTGAAGTCCAGCAATGACTAGGACACAGAGTCTGGGGACCACCAAGGTAACTAAGGATGCAATGGGGGAGAGATTCACCACAACAAGAGGCCTTTAGTTCCAAGATTCCTGAGTTTCTAGAGACTGAGAGGCTGTAGCCCCCATCAAGGGTTTGGTATACTGACCACCATAAAACTTACATTTCACTAGGTCAATGCAGGAACGCAGGCACGAGCTCAGAGAGAAAGCTGCTCTTTAAAGGTTGTCCTTTAAGGTCGTACACTAGGTACTAAAAGGATATTTGAAAATATACCCCCAAATGATCAAAAGACATGTTTCTTTGGTGTCAGGAAACCCTGACAAGGAGAATCCTGGACTGATGAGAGTCTTTGCAATTTGGAACTTAAAATCCTGTTTCCTGGAGGGGAAAAGTGCAAATTTTATGTGGATTAAGTCCTGAACTGCAAATAGTCTTCAAAAGCTGCAGTTTTCAAAACTTTTTTCATAGTAAGGAGGAAAATAATAAAATTATTTGTTGCTTTGTTCAAGAACAAAATAAACAAAGAATTACATCCCTACTATGCCAAGGGGAAAACTCAGGAGAAGTGTAGTTGGTCAGGCCTCCCAGTGGAATCTCAGTGCACCAAGCCTTTGGTTTACTGGTATCTGTCCAGGGTCCTGAAAAAACTAGCACAAACTTCCTTTGCATTCAGGAATTCTTATTTTATTAGAATCCTGTATTTTAATTTCCTGCTTATCCTCTCCTTTCCCCCAAATGTCTTGTAGGAATAACAGTCTTGGCTTCTTATAGGTTTTGCTTTAACAGGAATGGATCTCTGTCAGTTTCCTCTAGATTTAATCTACACACTTCACATAATTAGCTGATACCATTAGTCTGCACATGCTTTGTTCCAGTCAGCTCATGAGCAATAGCACCAACTGGCTGTTTCAGGAAGGTAAAACTATGCGTCAGTGATGCAAATGCACAGCTGATTGGGGTGATCATCAGTTTTTTGGCCAGGCTTCCATATGCATAGACTGGCAGAAGGAACAAAACACGTAGGAACAAATCATGTTCTGAGCACTCATTTGTGCACCCTATTCCTCATCCAGCTAAGAATGCACACACAGCTTGCTTCCATTAACTTCTGCCAATATGCTACTTATATAAGATCAATTTTTGTGAGTATAGGCTATATTTCAGAGGAAGGAACTGGCAAAACCACCTTTGAGTATTTCTTGTTTAAGAAACCCTATTGTTAGGCTTGAAATTTGGTTTCCGTAACTTGCTATAGAATGAATACTCAATAACAATTAACTGTGAAATTAATTGGCATCATCAAACAATCTTGCTTTAGAATTGTTTATTCTGCTTGGCTCCTGTTTATGGTTAACGTATACCCTAAAAGAATACTGTTTTGTATCACTGATGTCTTTAGAGATGACCTGGTGGAAGTGATGTTTAGGGTTAGATAGAATGTAACATGTGTACAAGCTGTGACTCTGCTAATGCTGATGCGTGAATCTTTTCTTTCCTGTAAGCATTCTTTAATATAAACATAAAAATGGTATAAGAAGGGAAGCCTGAAAGAATAAATCATCCTACCTGGGATCCTTTGGCCAAAGTTATATATATGTATGTATGTATGTATGTATGTATGTATGCATGCATGTGTGTGTCTTTCTTTCTTTCCTTCTCTTTTCTACCTTCCTGCTTTGTTTTGGGGGGTTCAAGCCAGCTCTGTGTCCACCTTGGGGGTACAGTGAGGTGTGATTTGCTTGCCCACCCTAACACTATGAAATGCATGAGGTCACCATAAGTGGACAGACAACATGAAGCCATACCCACACATAACAGATTTGCAGATGATTTTCTGCATCGTATGCAGAAGTTAATTGCTGCAGTATTAAGGAAATGCATTCTTTTTTCTTTGGAATCATACATAATCTAGATGAACAAATCCTCACTGCTGTGATTAAATGAGGTTTTCCCCCCCTGAAATATGAACAAGAACAACAACTATTACCACTACTGCTACTACTACTAATAATAAATGGTGATGATGTTGATGATGAACATTTTATTTCTTACCCACTTCTCCCGATGGATCAAGATGGAGGACAACAACAGATTAACATATAACAGTTAAAAACAGGACAACAATTAAAACAATAGTTAAAATGCGTATCATATTTTTTAAAAATACAAATACCTAAAAACAGACAATACATATTTATAAATTATGCAATACCAGAGCTTATTTATAAAGAAGCAAATATTTAGTAAGAGCACGTTCTAATATAGCTGCATAGTCATCCAACAAAGAAGGTGATGTCTAGGACAGCCATTCCTTTAGCATCTAATGGAACGGCACATAGCAATTGAAAGTGTATTATAATTTCAGTTAACTTTTTTCTCCTTTACCTACCAGCCGTCTCACATTCCACAAATGGCTCTAGGTAAGTCCATAAATAGTAATGTGGTAGCTAATTGGGCCAAAGCCATATTTCTTTATTTCTGTAATGCTCTCTGTGCTATTTCAACTGTGCCAAGCTGGCTATAGTGAAAATAACACAATTTAAACTAACCTTTCTGAAATGCTGTCCTATCTCATTTCAAGGTGAAACTGTATCTGTGCAAAGAATATATATGAACAGTCCACCATATTGTTTCATTAGCATACAGTTTGGCATGGCAACAGAAATTCTAACTGCTTTCCCATAAATCTGTGGGTTCCTTGTACATGAATACAAACTGATGTTAGGTATTCTTAAAATTTCAGCATGCATTTTTTTTAAAAAAAAATCACTATCAAATTTCAAGATAACACGATTATAAGAAAAAACTGGAAGACAATTTTTCAAGTTAAAGTTTCTAACATATTTTTATGGATAATGTTTTGATAAAAGTTTCTAATACAGCTGGAAGTTTTGTGTGGCAAAGCACTTATGCTATATTTATTTCAATAGATCAGTTTTTGGCATCTAGGCAACAGGTCTCAATCTCTGTGATTACTTTAGAGTAAAAATAGCGTAGCTGCTAGCTTGGCCTTTAAAGTAACATAATGTGGTCCACAGACTGTGTTTCATGCCCCTGAAAGACTAAATGCAGAGTTTGGGAATCATTTTGCTCAGTGCTAATGAAGAACATCAGATGGCAGTGGTGACCATAACTGTTTTCCTTCCCTTTGGCTTTGTGTATTTGCTTCTTAGATAAAAGAATTAAAGAAGGAAAGGTAGGGATTGTGTTAAAATATCAGTCTCTGTTCTTCACCTCTTTCCTTTGAGGCAAGCATTACAGGCTTGTAAAGCTCATATCAGGCCTGAACCCAATGAATGCCATTGCCATAGCTTGTAAAAGCCCTTGCCTCTGCAAGCAGAACGTGCTTATTCATCAAACCTTTATAACTTAAAGAACTAAAACAAAAGCAAGGCTTTGGTTAGGAATGTGAAGATATTCACATCTTTGTTGAAAAAAGGGCATTGGGACACCCCAGTGAAGAAAAGAACAGTTGTGAGATTCTTTTCACTTCAGAACTTGGTACAAAAATACAGCCAGTCAGCATGGTTTGAGCTTTGGACTATGACTCTGTGGACCAGGGAATGAAGCCCCACTCAGCAATGGAAAAACCCACTGGGTGACCTTGAACAAGTCACACCCTCTCAGCCTTAGAGGAAGGTAAAGGCAACCCACTTAAACAAATCTTGCCAAGAAAGCCTTGTGATAGGTTTGCTTTAGGGTCACCAGCAACATACAATCACAGCTTATTCCAGAAGGGCAGTCTTCCAGTGTGGGCCTCTTGCAGCAAAAAACAACAAAGACTTTTATGACACTTTGTAGATGCAGTGGATGCAGTGGATGGTAGTTCAGAAAAGCTTGTGTCTTATTAAATGTGTTAGTCTTCAAGACACCATAGAGCTCTTTTGTTATTTCATCAGGACTGAAGCCAAGATGCATGGACAGATCTACCATGGCCTACCTAAAAGGTTCGAATTTATTCTGAATTTAGAAGAGAATTATGGCATTAAAGAATGCTGCAATTTGGCTTTACCTTGGGGAAACCATATTCCACCTACCTGTGTCTTTATAAAAACAGAGTAAGAGAAATGCAGGATGTCTGAAAGTAAAGTATAAAGGCTCAATAACGCACCTTGTTCTTCCAGATAGCACTACAGGGAGAAATTTGTTTCTGCCTTATCATCTTTATCCCAGGGAGCATAACTGCCAATGCAGTTATTATTCATAGAAAATGTCACCACAGTAGCTCTCAGGGACAGATTCTGGACTATATGAACATTCACCTAGGGCCGTAATAGTTAGCAACTGATTATTGCTCAGGCATCTGAAGACGGAAAAGAATGGCTATTCACCCTTCCTTGAAAAGCAGCAAATCACCTGAGGCCAATGCTGCCAGTGCCGATTAAAGCACTCAGACTCTTATAGGTGAGGATTAGTGCCTGTACTCTATATTGTCTGCACGAAACAGATGATCTTCACCTAAAATTTGACTGCAAGCTAACAAATATAAAATTGAAACAGCTGAGCCAGCCATATACAGCTGCAGGTCTGCCTCTATGGATCCATATGGAGACTATACGACATGGTTTGCAGCATTATTGAGCTGGATTTGCTTTTGCCTGAAAATGCCCTGTTTATACAATGCAAATAAAAGACAAAAACCAAAGTATAATTTTGCATATTTAAACTTGCTTTCCAATTATTCAAGAAGTGCTATTGTTTTTCTTCCTGGCCCAGCTTTTAGGCCATTGGCACAATGCTCTGGCTCATTAGTCTGAAGCAGAACTACTTGGAATTATGCCATGATAATTTCAATGAAATTTACTTCTAAGTAAGATCCCAGGCTAGGGGGCTGTTCCTCTCAGCATTAAAAACAAAAACAAAACAAAAACACCCACTATTCAATCTGTTCCCAATAAATATTTCACTGTTCTGCATTATAGGCTAGTTCTGTTTTCTTTCCACAATCTCTTACCACTGTTCAGAAGTCATACTATACAGAAATGCAGGGGCACGAATAGTTACATGGCAGCCACTTCAGGTCAAATCATGTGGAACTATTTCTGGGTAGAACAACAGATATGTCTACCCTGAGGCTCAGGTGATTTTCTCCACGTCCTTCTGCCACAGCATTAAGAATCCTCCCCCCAACACAGTTTCCCATTGCATAAAAGTGACAGACATTTGTTCATTTAAACTATCTATCTTGCCTTAACCTTCACAGAAGGCCTCAAATAAAGACTAATAAAACTTCAGGAACACTAGAATATCCAACAGACAACTACAATCAAACAGCCAATTTCTCTTGATTTAAATTCTTGGTGTCCTAACTTTAAAAGGTAGTCTTACAATACTTGTTAAGAAAGTGTTCCCAACATTGAAATGACAGTTGAAAAATAAAAGACATTGTCTTTCATCCCTTCTTCACTCTTACAATAATACTATCTTTATATATATATATATATATGTAATCACTTTTATAGGCCATATGAAAGTACTGTTTTCCTTGTGCACAAAGCAGAGCATAGTTGGCTTAATTTTGAAATGCTGCTATTGCTCCTGATGGATGTGTGAGAGAGACAGAAAGAGAAAAAAAGAGAGAGAGCAAGAGAGAAGAGAAGGGGGGGCTTTTTAAATAAAAATTTTGATAAAATAAAATCTGTCTGAACAGATGTAATTCTTTGGGGTTGATTTAATTCTCTGAACTTGTAATTGAAAAAAGTCCCCCAAACCATCAATACACAACCCAGTGTATCTACTACACATATGAGATGCCTCAAAAATGTATTTCAGGGATTAGCATCAAAATGGTATCGTATCCCAATACTGTTATTATTCTTCCTTAACACTGAACTTATATCAGGGAGCGTAACACAGCAATCAATATGAAGCTGGCTGTCAAGGTTCAGCTCTCCGGTTCATATTTGTCGACTGTTGATAGACGCCCAGTTCCCAGATTTCTAAACTGCAATTTAGCAGCCAGGAAGGAAGAACAGGTTCCTTTCCATCCTTCCTTGGTGCTTAAATCCTAGTTTAATTAAACAAGTTATCCAGTACATCCAAAACAGTGATCTTTGCATTAGTGACAGTTTGTAATCATGACCTTAACCCAGAGTTTAAAGACAGTTAAAGACATAATTTCTAACTATGCTTCAGCCTAAGGAAGGCAGAAGGTAGATCTGCTGATGCAACTCTTATTGCTCAGAAGGGATTTCTGATTCCTACTTGTCTAAAGATAGCAACAACAAAAGGAATTTGGAGTAACCAGGAGTGGAATTTCAAGGACCATACCTTCAATTTAGTTTTGGTCATGAAAATAAAATGCCCGGGTATTTCTTTTAAATGATTTTCATACAGATAGTTAGTTTCTTTTAAATGATTTTCATACAGACAGTTAGTGAAGAGATGAGTTTGAGAAGCAGTTATGCACATATGATGGACATTTCATTGGTAAGATGTAAAAACTTTTGTTAAAATTACAGTTGGAGGAAGAGGTATTGAGACTGTATGCTTAGGTGGGCAAAAAATATTAGCTACAATAATCAGTTGGAACAATGGGGAAAACGTAGTCAGAAGGAATTAAATTTGTTCTAAATTATGGCCTCAAAGAGAATTTTTGTAACATAATGTACTGATAGCATTTGACACCAGAAAAATTGGTCAGAATACATAAAGAGGTTGCAACAAGTGGGAACTTTTTGCCCCGTCTGGTAGACTTGGGGGAAGACCCAAAAAATCTGGAATCAATTACATTTTATGGTGTGTAAAATTTGAAAGTTCAAGTGCAACATATTGTGGAGATGTATTTGTTGGGATTAATCAAAGAGAAGCTTGAACAGAAAGCATGGCAAGATATTGTGATATATGACCACTGCAGTGTGACTGTGATATGCACAGAAATGGAAGAATATGAAGATTCCAATAAAAGAAGATTGGTTGATACAATTGCTGGACTTTATTGGGATGGATAAACTGACAACAGAGATTAAGGAAAAATCTATGATGTCATTTGTGAAAGACTGGGAAACTCTGATAAGCTTTTTACAAGAAAAAGAATAAAACTTATCAATAATAGGATTTACTATTTTGGAAACAATAGCAGTAGAAGTATCATAAGATATTAGTATTTGGAGAATTTTTAAAAACGTAATGTTAGATAAAATTGGAGTTAGGAAAGCTGGAGCCTATATTTTAAGCATGTTTATTGTTTTTGTTTTTTTAGCCTGGTTTAATCTAGTATTTAGTGTATAGAATGGTTCTTTTTTTGAGTGTGCGCGCGCATGTGTGATGTATTTCATGTTTATTTCTATTTGTCACTAATTTGTTGTAACTATTTTTTGTCTTGTTTGTCTTATTACTTTGTTTCTGTTCATTTGTGTTTCTATAAAATATTTAATAAAGAAAAAATGAAAATAAATTCCTGGGATCAGAATAGTTTAATAATGGATACATATCTTTTGTTCAAATTCATGGCTTTTAGGTTTCTAATCAACAAACAACAAGGTAGATCTAACTAGCTCCTCCTTCGGATGTAAATACCAAGGAGGGAACGAGGCAAGAGAAGGTAGCATGTTGACCTGTTAATCTACAGTTTTGCAAGCCAACAATTTGACAGTCCAACCCCCCTCCCCCTTATACGCATATAGACCTAGACTTAAAAATTTACACTACTTGGAACACAATTAGTTCCTTATCATGTGTTCTTACCCACCTAGAACTTTGGGAACAAGATATCCTAATTCTACATAAATAGAACAAACTCCACAATGCACTGAAACTTCAATCCCAAAAATGCTTCCTGGGGTGACTTGCACAGATGTATGTTCAACATACTGTATGAGAGATTTTACCACTGGGGCAGAAGGAACTTTGCTTGTTCTGCTTTCACTGACAAAAAATGAATAAGTTTTCTCCTCAGTGGGCATTAGGGAACTTTCCCTGTATCTTAATATATATACATTTTTGCACTTTGGTTTTTTTTAATAAAAAGATTCATTCAGAAAAACTGTGTACAAAACCAGATTTTTGGGTAGCAAATAGTATTTTGTGGGCAATAATATTGCTTCTGTGCAAAAATATTTTTTTTTTGCAAAAATGACTTCCTGTCCTTTTCCTTTTTCTTCTTCTTCTTTTTTTTTTGCAAAAAAAGCTCCAAAATGCAAAAAATCTTGCAGCATTTTACCATTTTCTTGATAAGTTGTTTAAATGTCTCAAGTCACCCCTTCTTCTTAAGTACAAGATATATATAAATATTTTTTTTACATCCCTGTCTACCACATACAGAAATTTATCAAGGTAAAATCACCAAAACAGCAATTTCAGGTTACTTTCTTTCAAGTGAATGTCTGGTATCACTTATTAAGTCTAGCCATGTGTATGCTTGCCATTTTGGAAGCTCATTAAATCCTGTTTTGCCAGTAGACATCCCACAGTGGGAATTTCTATACCGAGATGAGAGAAACTGGCATATGGTTTTGTATATGGACTGTACTAACATCAGGGAAAAAGAGACTAAATCTTCAAAGTATTTTAAAGCTTTTTATAATAATACACATAAAGCTGATTTGGCTCCTTGTAGTGTCTTATAATCTACTGTAATCCTGACCTTTTGATTAGGATTAAGCTTTCACCAGTATTCATTATTCTTATTATTATAAGAATAAGAGAACAAGTGAAATAGGATCTTTTCCAGACCAACTCAGGTTCAGAAAGGGATCTTTAAATTATACAGATCTGTTCTCCAAAGATGAATAGGATAATACACCTAAACGTTAGCCTGTGATGTTATTTTCCTGTTTGAAATGTATCCCTGAAATTTGTATTAGTAAGCCGTAATGGCTATTCATATTGTGGTGAGGATGCTGGTACCTATCTATCTCTTTTGATTTTTCAGAATGTACTGAATTTTCCAATTTCTTGATGACTTCTATCTTTAAGACTCATCCATCATTTTACGAGGCAGAGTTGATACATATTACAGCAGAGATACACTGTGCTCTTTGATGGAGAGTATCTCCTTGTTGTTTCTCACTGCTTCAATATAAATGTCACAAGCTCCAAGTCTATCTGCTGGCAGGCTTTTGAAAGCATAACTATCACCACTATTATTAACAGAAGGGCTGAAATGGCGAAGATTAGACAATGAATTACTTGTATGCCTAGGCAGACTTCAAGAAAACAAGGAGAATTTAAACAACACCGCTCTTCTTTGTGGCACAGCATGAGACTGAGATACTGATCGTCAAATAGGCAAAAACACTTTTGCTAATGGAATCAGAGGTGGTTGGGGACCAGGAACAATGCCTCTCTGAGGAAGATGGCAATTATTCATGATATACAGAAAGTGGTCAGGGAGAAATCCCCCCCCTTTCTCATAATACTACGATGTCCAGTGAAGATGAATGGTGGAGTGATTCAGGACAGACAAAATGCAACACTTATTAACAAAACACCAGGAACTGACAGATGGGTATAAAGGGTATTGACTGAAATTGGCTTTAAAGATGACTTATGCACATTGATGGAGGGTAATCAGTGGCTGTTGGTTTTTAATGGCTATGGGCTACTTCCAGGATCAATGGCTGGGGAACAGCAGATAATGTTTATTAGCCCCATGTCCTGATTACTGGCTTTGCATGGGACAAAAAGTCCACAGGAATGAGCTTGGGCACTGAGAAATGGTATGCCGAAGTAGAAAGATATTTGGTTTGATACAGGAAGATTCTTCTTTTGTTCTTACATAATGACAGATATTTTTATTCCATCCAATCTATCCAAAGAGCTTTGTCCACTGATTCAGCTCATTCTTTGGCCTTTTCCTCTCCTACAAACATATAACAATATATAATGTGGGCTGATGCAAGTGAAAGACTGGCTGACCAACCTGCCCAGAATGTAGACTGTGCGTTCTAGCATTAATTTCAGATCTATGGGGAACTGGTTACTTTGGATACAGCCAATAATCATGAAAAGTGGTGAGGAAAATAATACATAATCTTGTTTTTAAGACACACTACAGTATAACTGATTTCTATGTAACAAAGATAGAAGTAAAGTCCACACAAGCCCAATTCAGCCAGATGAAAAAGTGTTAAAAACAAGACATGAGAAAAGGAGTCACTTAATACGCCAAACCAGTGGTTCTGGAGAAGACAACCTCCTCTATACATCTCCATGTCATCCAGAACTCTGGAAAACTGGCTTATATGTCCACAGTATAGGAAAGGCATTCTTCTTCAGAGCCATCATGCTCCATGTGGTCAAAGTGATGGTGGAGAGAGAAAGCAGAGCACACACCTTTTCCCCAAGTTACTTTAAAAGAAAGTACAAGAACAAAAGAAATAGTACATTCTGTGTTATACAGGAAAACAAAAGAAAAATGGGGGGGGAGAGATAATAACATAGTGAAGCGTGGCTACCAAGTCATATGATGTAAGAGAGAAGTATGCTGCCTCTAAAATAAAAGAACTAGTTGGAAGAAGAAACCACCTATATTTTTATTGCCAAAACTCCACTACTTTTTAAAATTCTACAATATTCAAAATAAGAGCAACTTATCCATAGATCAGTGATGTTGTCACCTTCATCCTATCACTGTGCCCCATGTCCACCAGGCTCATGGCTGGGTTATGCTCTGTGCTTTATTATTTGGGATGCCATTAATCAGATTAACAAGATTAAATGCAAACAACTTTTAAAAAGAAAGAGAAGTGTTTTCTTATCTTAGCAAAATGAGATGAGACATTGTCCCCTTCAACACACACACAGTCCCTACTTTTTACATCTTGCCTGCCTTGTCCAAGTTCCACACCAATTTTTCTTAGCTTATGAGCTTATGCTAATAATAAGCAGTTTGACTGGATTATTTTAAGTGACTCTGCTCAGAAGATACAGGTGTAGTTGCTTTATAACATACAGAAAGCACAGAACTATGGGGTAAAAGAAGAAGGGGCGGCTGCTCCACTGCTACGTAAATCCAGAAACAGCAAGACACCCCCCCCCCGTATTCACTTTTCTATTTTTCCTTTGTTGACAACATCACAACTATGTCTGTGGAAACCCTGAGGGACTACTCAGACTATTTCAGCTGTTCAGAAGAATGCTACAATAAAAGTCATCCTCCTGCAAACCGCAACTGAAAAGCAGTTTGTGTTCGAAGAATTCAAAGCACAGGGAGAAGAAGGATGGGTTTCCATCTTCTCCTGACTCCCACCTTCTGAGAATCAGCCTCCAGAAAGAAAAAAACTGAAGTCACAAGGACACCAGGGGACATTCAGATGCCAAGAAAATCCTGTTAACAATGACAGAATAAAAATGCTGGCTAAGGAAAGAAATAAGGTTGGGGGGGGGAATATTACGCTTCACTTGACATTCTTTATTATACATTGAACTACAGAGAATTGAACTGTCAGTGTCACAGGGAGTCCAGTTCAGGAGATCTGCTCACACAAGGGAGGTTCTAAGTATGCACAGCATTCCTGGGTACCTAAGGTTTTCTCTCTTCATTTTAACACATTTTAACACCAATGTCTGGTGTGTGGACTACTTCATATACAGAAGAATCCTTATGTTGAAGTCAAGGTATAAGATCGGAACATTTGATCCTTGCTGCCAAACTAGGGACTATATATCTCCAAAGACTGATGTCTTTGTCAAAAGCAGGAAATGGTGATTGATACAGCACATGCTCACTGAGAGAGGGGAGGATGATGATGATGACGATGGAAGAGTTTCACAGTTTTGAAGGAACATGCCCTTAAATAACTGGACACAGAATTAGTTACCACCTATAAAATCATGAAGTCTATTGCTTTTCAAACTCTGCTATTTAGATATAGGAAGTCAGCCTATAATGTAATATAGTGGCAACTTTTTTTTTCCATTTAGGAAAGGACAAAGCCTAGAATGCAACAGCTACAAGAGACTTTTAAATGTGCAGTCTGTTGAATTTTGTTTCAGTCCTTATTTATTTATTCATTTCATTTTTATTTAAAGTGAACTGAAATATGCATCTCAGTTTTCCAAATAAAGCAAGCCCACTGCAGTAATTTTCATTGCTGCAAATCCCAAACCCCACACCCCATTTCTATCCAAATCCAACAAAAATAAAGGGGGTAGAAACAAATGATGGGTGAGAACAGGAGGCCAGGAAAATCCTAAATGAGAACTAAAAATGAATCAAGGCCTGTTTGGCATGCATACTATTGGGGCTGTGGAAATGGAGATTGAAGTTGGAAGCAATTTTGGGTGGAGTCAGAGTCAGAATTGGTAGAAACATACTGACTCTGGCTTCAAAAGAAAAACATACACTATTATAACAATATGTGGTAAATATATCATTTTATACTTGTATTTTGTTAATCAAATAAATACATTTATGTTCTATCAATCTAAATAGCCAGACGATTCATGCGGTGATGATCAAACACTTTGTGCTACTATTTTTGTGCATTAAGTTTGTTATTACTAATTAATATACAGTTGCCATTTACGAAACACCAAAATCAGAGTTAGAAAAATACAGTTGGAGTTGAAAGTTTAGCATACCAACTCCACAGTCTTGCATGCAGGGTGCTATGGGTCATAGATTAAGGATTAAACCAAGGGATAAGCAATTTACAGCCTTTCAAATGTTGGATTACAACTTCTTTATCTCTCACGACTGAATATGCTGGCTAGGACTAAGGGTACTTGAAGTCCAGTGTGTGGAAGGCTCCAGTCTGTATTAAAGAAACTCATAGATAAGTGAAAAGTTGCCCCAGTAATTGCATTTCTCAAATTTTATTTCTATCAAATCAGTTAAGAAGACAGAACACAGTGTGTGCATGTGAGTGCGTGGGTGGGTGTGCATATGCGCATGTGCTCTTGGCTATACCAAGCAATATGTCCTCCAGATTTAGCCTGCACTTATGAACATGATATGCAAAATCTTCGTCTGCATAATAGTCTTCCAACAGAGCAGCAGGATGACATTGATTTAGGGTTAAATTTAAAATAATAACACTAGGAACTAAATGTGCAAGGCATACCAAACCTATTTTATCATTTCGATACACCGATGTTTGAAAAGTGTAACATCAAACTCATATATAGGAGTTATTTCATCACATCATTCACAGCTTTGCTCATTTTCCCAAACTGGCATCCTAATTCTTCACCTGCATCTACTTGTGGAGCACACATTTCTGTGTTTTGCTTGGCTGCATGAAACCAGCCTATTCCTATTCCTAATCCTACATAATCATTTTTTATGCCATTGGAAGAAATTCAAATGAAATTAAGCTGCTTTCGTTCTGACTACTTATTAGAGTTTCATTGAAATATCATAGAACAGTCATGTAGTTATTCTAAAGGCAGTGGCACAAAGCTTCACAGAAGAATCATCCACTGAGGCAGAAGGGTGCCTAAAGGGAACACCATCAGAAAACCAAAACAAAACCTGAACTGTGCATCAGTGCTCATGTAAGTCTTATCTAACAGCAAGGCACATGTAGAAACCACCTATTCAACACTGAAAATTCCTGTAGGTCATGGGGATGCATTTTTCATCTATGTGCCATCTCTGTATGCATTTTGAATTAAATCCAGAACAATGATCCATGCAGAGATGACTGGTTCTGCCTGGAGATTGGTGTTTACTGTCTACATCTTAGAAACTGCTTTTGTGGCACATGGGACATTTCCATAAAAGGAAGCTTCACTTGCTTTTTATTCTACCATAAGATCTATCTCTTGCACATAATATATATTTAAATTCTACAAATTTTGCATCTCTGAGCTCCCTGGACAGACCTGCCATATCCTGCATGTATGTGTTATGATAATTGTCAGAAACTTGATGATGCACACGGGACCCCTTATCAAATGATAAACGTTTACTCAGCTGTCTCACGGAATGCCTTAGATAATGGCCAACTTTCACTCTAATCTCCAGCATTTACTGATGAATGTTACGCTGCTTCTGACATTCATACCAAAATCTGGGCACAGCTGTAGCTGAGAAAGTCACAAACTACACAATGTAAATTCAAATTTGACTCCAGGAGCCACAAAGGAACACAGGCCGTATAACACCAATCATTCTTATATAGCTACAGTGTTTTATAAGGCAAGTTATTGAAGCATTTATCAGGTGGGTGAGTGGGGTGGAGGAAGAGAGAAGCTCTAGCTCAGCAGAGCTGGATGAAAGACATAAATAATGATATTCAAATTGCTATTCACACTCCGTTGCAAGGAACCAAACAGCTGTTTGGAAAGCAAAATCTATAGATTCTGTAAACAGCCCATGTCAGGAAATGGGCTTCATATCTAACATGTCAAAACCTGAACAAGGAGAATAAATTCCAGGGAGACCAAACGGATCTAATCGGGAGAAGAATTTGGAGTCCATTTGCAAGAAGTGAGAAGTAAATTCAATGTCAAAGTATACAAATTGCCAGGTATGGTTTTAAAGTGTTCTTGTTGTGTGCCTTCAAGTCATTTCTGATTTACCATGACACTAAAGCAAACCTATCATGGAGTTTTCTTGGCAAGATTTGGTCAGAGAGGGTTTGTCTTAACCTTTTTCTGGGGCTGAGAGAGAGTGATTTGCCCAAGATCATCCAGTGGGTTTCCATGGCTGAGTGGGGATCTGACCCCTGGTCTCCTGGAGTCATCAAAGCACAGAGTTGGAAGGGGCCCTATGGTCCAACCTCCTGCTTAATGCAGGATCTCAAGCTACAGCATTTCCACCAGGTAGATGTCGAGCCTCTTTTGAAGACATCAAGAAAAAGAGACCCAGCACCTCTCTAGGTAATTGGTTCAACTGCTGAACTGCTCTCACTGCCATAAAGTTCCTCCTAATGTCCAATTGAAAACTATCATCCTGTAACTTAAAGCCATTAGACCTGGTCCTACCTTCTGGGGCAGGAGAGAACACCCTCTTCTCTGTGACAGCCTTTGAGGTGTTTAAAGAGTACAGTCATGTCACCCCGCAGTCTTCTCTTTCTCAAGCTGAACATGCTCAGCTCCTTCAACATCTTATATGTTTTGTTCTCCATACCACTTATCACCCCTGTTGCCCTTCTGTGAACTCACTCCAGCTTGTCTATATACTTCTTAAAATGAGAGACCCAGAAATGAATACAATACTCCAGATGAGGCCTGATCAGCACAGGATATAGGGGAACTATAATTTCTCTCAACTTGGAAATTATGCTTCTATTAATACAATTTAAGATTGCACTTGCCTTCTTTGCTGCAGCGTCACACTGGCTCATGTTCAACTTATGATCAGCAATAATCCCAAGGTCCTTTTCACAGGTAGTGCTGCTGTGCCATATATCCCACATCCTATACCTGAGCATTTGGTTTTTGTGACCTAAGTGTAGAATTTTGCATTTGTCTTTATTGAATTGCATTTCATTAATTTCAACCCAGTTTTCTAGTTTATCAAGGTCACTTTGAATTCTATTCCTGTCTTCCAATGTGTTAGCTATCCCTCCCATTTTTGTAGCATGTGCAAATCTGAGAAGGATTCCCTTCACCCCAACATCTACCTCATTGATAGAAATACAGAGGAATGTTAGATAGAACCCTGCAGCACTCTAACCAAGACCTTCCAATCTGAAGCACAGCCACTGATGACAACTCTTTGAGCACAGTTTTCCAACCAATTATGGATCCATCTGATGGTGTTTCCATCTATTCCATATTTAGTCTGTTTGCTAATCAAATTATCATGGAGGATCTTATCTGATGCTTTGCTGAAATCCAGATAAATTACATATAAGGCCTTATCCCACCAGGCTGTTCTCCTACTAAAACAGTGTTATTGTAAAAATGCTGTTGAACTGGGATTGATCTGTTCAGTTCACAACCATTCTTGATATACAGTGTTTCTTTCTGCAAAAAGCTTATCACACAAAACATTTGGGAATGCCCCCCACTCCCTCATCCAAGACTTCTCTTCCCCTTTTCCTAGTTTGTCACAAATGCATGCACATACCTGCACACATAGACACACAGATCCTCCCCAAAATATACATAAAAACAGCCTTAAATTTTAAAAATCTTATATTTTTGGGGGGGGGCTTCTTGATGGGGAGAACCCCAGAAGATTCAGAAGAGTCAGACCTAACTAATTGCTGAAAGCCAGCAGCTACTGATCTTTCTGTCTCATTGATGTCAGCTTTCATCTGCCAGTGATTAATTAAGTCTGAAAGCAGAAGAAAGCAGGAATTAATGGATTACTAAAATAAATGCTTTCTTAAACTGTAGGACTCTTTTCCACTTATATTTCCCAGCATGTGACAACGTGGGAGAGTGTGTGGGATAGAGAGACAGAGAGAAGGAGAGAAACTCCATAAGGGGGCTGGAAAGGAAGGCAGGGGGGCAGTGAGCAAAATCAGCATAAAAGTGTTATTTAACACAAGAAATCATAGCTCAACAGAAGTGGGAGAGGAGGTCATTAAAGGAGTTTTGGCTTCAATAAAAAAGAAACATTTTCCATACAGTCTCCCATGGGAGAAGAATAGAACAACAACATTATGTGATAAGTTCCTGCCAAAGACACTGTTATCCAGCTGAAAGTGCAGTATCTGGCCTTGTGTGATAAAGGCTACAGATGAATGGCATCCAAGAGTTGAGTCCAGTGCTCAAACCACTACATCTTAAATGTAGTATTTAAATCACCATTCTGAGTTGGGAGGAAATGAGAACACATGTATATACTAATCTTTCCTACCTATACACCAGTGTTTTGTGAGAAGGGGACAAAATGTGTCTCAAAAGTTTAATTCATCTTATAGGTCTGGATGATTATTTTATATCAAGTGGTTTGTTACTTAATTGACAGGAGTGACTAATTGGTGTTTTCTAAAATTTGGCAGTGGTAGGGTAATATCTGATGATCTTTACAGATTTGGCAAAATATTTTCTACCAGGGTAGGATCTGAAACCAGGCTTCTATAGATGGTTGTCTGTGGGCTTTTCAAGGAAAGAATTGGCAACTTTGAATTTGGAACCAAAAGGGGAAATTACTGTATGCAACAAGTAAGAGGGAAAGTAACAGTTTTGAGAAATGCCTTGATTTATATAGGTTCAATAAGTTTCAGAAAACAAAGTTTCCTTCCTCAGACATCTTCTAAATAACATCAATGAAAATGCGTAAAATACATAAAAAAGAAAACTCAAGTCATTTAGAACTGTTAAAATGTATGTCAAATTAATAATTATCATCTTAGAAATATATCTCTAATGGAGAGGGCTAATTGTAAGAGCAAAATACATCTTTATTTCTGTGAAAAATAAAATACTGATTTTGCTATAACAGATAAGCAATTTCATCTGAATTCAACTGAGCTCAAGCAAAACCTCAAATAATTACAAAGAGTATTAACCAAACCTTGGTGTATGTGGGGGGGGGAGGAGGGGAGGCCAATGACTTCCAAACTCTTTTTACTTGCAGCAAAAAAACTGAACTTCTTAGCTTTCTCATTACACAATCAAACTGAGAATGAAAAAGACTTGACCTTGCTTTAATGATTCTAAGAAACTGTAAGTATTTCTAGAAATCCTCATTACAGCCAAGGGGAGCTTTGAGAGTACATATATGCCTATATGTATTTTTATACATTTCTCTTAATATGTTCAAACTGCCCCCCAGAAAGACACAAGGCCACCAAAACTTCAACTGAAATCCATATAGTACTGTCTTTGTTTCATATTTCTTTGCTAGTAATTTGCTTTTTTCCCTCCTGGGGCCATACCACAAGACTTAAAGTTTAAAGTCCTGAAACAGACTTTATGAATATGGGGCGCTTCTGCTGGGTACAACTCTCATCAGCCAGCATGGTAAGAACTGATGAAAAGTGGACCCATGTTGGAGAAGGCTACCTCAAAATGTCAAGAGAGTTTCAACTCTTCTAACATGCTTACCTTCAGAAATCTTATTCTACACAGATTGGAATGTTCTTTCCAAATCACAACGTGTTACAAGTTACTTGTTGCTTTAAGTGTATTGTGTTAGAAATCTTAACCTCAAAATGACTCTGCCAAACATCATTTTAGAAGTAATGAGTTACTGCTCCTTTTACTTGTTAGTGGGGGAAAAAAACTAACAATCTTGCCAATTGTTATATCTTAATGGAAGAATAACATAGACACTCCTTACCTCCAAAAATAACATGTATCTTTGTTATTTTTATCACTATACTTTCAAGATCTGCTCCATATATCCTTATCCTGCTTAAGTATGACAAACAGCTATGCAAAGCAGAGCTCTTTCACTTTTGTTCTTCAGATGTAAAGGGCATCTAAACAAAAACCTGCTTTGTGTCAGCAGTGGACCTGTTATTCTAGTGAACAGAGTAAGCCAAGATACTAACACAAAATAGCCTTAGCCTGGTGCCAAAGAACCAGACAATTATTTCCACAGACCGAAGAGAAGTTTGGATTTGCGTGACATTTCTCATACTACCTCCCTGAACCAGACAAAGTAGAACTCTTGCAAACCTGAAGCAAGTTTCAAAGGCAGTTCATGATATGGCATGAGGTTCTCCCATTTAAATGAGAAAAAAAAAGTCAAATATTCAAGTGATGGACTACATCTTTTCCCACTGCTAAATTATCTTGTTGGATCATGGCCTTCACAACAATCCCACATATTTTATTCTGTCATATCTATGCACAATGAAGATACAAGCTAAATGAAACAAACTTGTACCCCTTCTTCAGATCTGGTACTCACAGGAGCCACACCAGCATTATTTCTTTTCCATTATTGGTATAATATGGGACTCAAAGGTGACTGGTAGTTTCCAGAATTGCTGAGCAGTGCCTTCACAGCTGCTCTGGGTTGCATGGGAGCTATCCAGGTGCTAAAGTGTGTTGGGGATGAGTTCAGAACCTGGATAGCGCTCATACACCCCAAACCAGTTGTGGAGGCACTACTATGAAATGTTAAGGGATGCTGTAAAAACAAAGGTTGGATTCCCTGTCCTGAAAACAAAAACAAAAACATGCAGAGATATCAGCCACCGCTGGTGAAATGTCACAGACAACATAGGAGAAGCCATGTTCTATTCTTTTTCCTTTGAAATGTTTCACCAAATCCCACCCAACTCCCCAAGGACATGGTTGTCAGAGAAAGCCCTGCCATAAACTTTCTTTGCATAAACACATTTTTGACATTAGCTCAGTGAGGCAGCAATCACAGTGCTCTTGTGAATTCCACACTTCCAGGCAAATATGAAACCTGAGCCACAGTCAGTAGTGTATTTTGGTTTAATTAATGTTTTCCTCTAGAACGGTGGATGCTGTAACTGCTTGTAATCTCTGCCCCTAAAAGCAGATCAACAGTTGCTAACAGCAGCTCCAGCATTCCACAGTTCATGTCCTCTCATTCTTTGCTGAAGCCCCCACATTTAGCATGCATTCCTGTCTGTAGCTTCCTGGAAACCTGCAGATTGAACCTGTTTTTCAATTTAGCAGCAACATTTACTGAACAGCAATATGTTACCAAGCCAGCTGGTCTTTTTTAACCTTTCCCCCTGTTTTAATCTTTGAATGTTCTGCAGCAACCTTGTCTGCTCCCAACTGAGATAACCTTAGATCTTATACCATATTGGCTGAATCTTTTTACATTCCTTCTACTCCTTGTCTTTTTTTTTTAAAAAAAAGGAAATGAAAGCAACTGATTATGATTGACACTGCTTCCAAACTGCTGTCATCTGTAATTACTCATTCCGAAACATATGGTGAAAATGAAATTCAACAAAATTAAAAGCAAATTTAGGTTTCAATTGTCCTGTTTCATGTTGTTCAATGTAATATGGCTGTAGATTCAGAGAACAAAAAATGAAGATCTCATAATCCCTCCGAAATCCAATAGTTTTAATTGGGTAGTTCAGGTCCTTGTAATTTTGGAGGAGAGCGCAACAGAACAGTATCCAATATAAACATGAATCATTCAGGATCTCAAGCAGCTAAAAATGACCTAATGGGAAAAGGACAATGTTAGTCTCAATACAGGTTTGGCAATCTTAGAACTATCATATGCCACTTGCACTCAGGAGGAGACCATGGCCAAAAGTCCCCAAAAGGGGTCCAAATCAAATGAGATGATTGTTGTAGATGTACTTCATGCCAGGAGCTGAAGCAGTCGTGGAGCAAGACTGACTGCCTCTATACTATAGGATATTCTCCACAGCATTAGAATGGTAAACGTTATTATCATGCCTTTTCAAGCCTGAAACTGTCCATGAAGATGACAATCAAGATTCTGTTTAGACACTCTTAAGGACAGAAGTGAGAGAAGAAACATATAGGTGATTTGAGCTTCCTTTTCCCACACTAATACATCTCAAGTTTATGCACTGTACCAACAAACACATCTCCTCACTATAAACATGGCTCAGAAGTAAACTTCTATAAACTTTTTTGGAGCATCCAAAGAAACTCTTGAGATAAGCCTTGGTATCTGACTTCATACCAGCCTTACTTCCTTCTTTAACAAGAAATTTGACAAATGAACCCTGATACAGGAAGATATACAGATGGCTGCTTCTCATCTTCTCATTTGTTCTTGAGCAATTCCTCATTCATTTCTAGGGGGGCATTAGTGAGGACCCCTTCGGACGAGGCCAGTAAACAAAAATATGCATTCAGTTTCTTGGACAAAATCATCCAACCTCAAATTAACAGTAAAAATGTGAAAAAAGCATGTTCTGTATGCATACATAGGTGGACACAGAAAGAGAGAGAGAGAGAATGCATTCTAAATATTTGTAAGTCTGAAGAGTAACAAGACTGTACAGTCATTTTTTTAGAAGCAAGACCTTTTTTTAATGCTTACTGCCTGGAAAAAGCTATTTCTATTCTAATAATTCCTTCCCATTTCTCTTATTTTAGACTGTCATCTGGCATCTCAGCAGACTTCTGCCACCTGCAAGGGCAGGCAAAGTCAGGCATCTCAACTCATTCATGATCGTAAAGCTTCTTATGCGGTCTGGGTGACTCATATTTCTCTTCATATTTCTACACATATTAAAATGAGTGCCAGAAATGACAGAGACAAAAGGAGGGTTGCGGTCCTTAACCTTATACCCTTTGCCAAAGCAAATATATACAATTAAGGAACACAACCAATATTCTTAAGGAGTAACAAATGGAAATATGAAGATGTTTCCTTCACACATGTATGTGCATGCACACACGCACACACACACACACACATTTAACCAGGAAGATGTTTCATCTTGGATGGTTGCCATGTGCAGGATTAGTTTGTACTTGCAGAGGATGCTCTTTGCCAAATGCAGTTGCTATTCTACTATGGCAAAAAAAAAACACACCAAAAAAACAACCTTTCGATATTTACTCAGTCTTTACACAGCTTCTCCATTCAGTTTCTTATAGGTTGAATCGCTTCTGTTAGAGGACTTTCTTTAAAAAAATGAATCCTTGCAACCCAAGATTTGTATCACACACAAACACCCACACACACACACATAACACGGAGATAGAGAAGAGCTCTGGGGAAAAATGAGTTCTGGATTTCATTAAGAGTTTAAATTACTATTTACCAGTTATTCTATCCTTTGTTTCATGTTTACACTGTTTTAAGACTGCTGGATTGATTAGGAGGTCTACTTAATCAGGCTTTGAGTTTTTAAAACCATCTATATATGTATTTTATTGGGTTAAAAATAATGATTTGTTAAAAAAAAACAACATTATTTTAATCCTCATGCACCAGGATAAACAAACATGTGAACTGCAGGTAAATTTTCTGGTACCTACTGAGAAATATAAGGTATTAGAGGGTACAAAAATGCTACATGTCTGAAGAGCTGCAGTTCAGTGCTGAATCAAGTAGTTCTACTCCAACATTCAGAGCCAGAAAATACAAGGCAAAAATATAAGTAAAATAAAATAATGTAGGATAAAATAAAACATGTATTTCTTCTATAGCATGAAATTTCCTGACTGTAGTAGATTTCAACATCTCCCCCATGAAAGATATTTTGATTTCTTCTGAATGGGACCAGCCTACTAACAACCAAAGAATGTCATTTATTCTTTGGCACATCATGATTTTGTCTAAAAACAGCATGGGACATTTCTTGTTCCAGTACGTTACATTGGCTGAGGAAAAAAAAAAGCAGCCAAGTGGACAGAAATCAACAGATTGGCTGGAATACTTTTTGCCATGGACATTCTTGTTTAGTCTGTTTATAGTAAGAAAAAAAATATACATGATAAGTTGAAATTTCAACACATTCTACTATATTGGTAACAGAAGTTGTACAATGAAGGTCTACTTCTGTGTTCATTCTGCAAAACGGAAGTAAATTCTGACTGATAAAAAAATACTCAATATTTACACATAGTCAATTTGTATGAAAACTAAGCCTGACAAATAGCATTGTTGTGTTTCTGTCATCATTGCAGATGACTTTATGCTTTTAGCCTTCTAAAAAGCCTAGAAATTCTGCCAGCACATGGAGGAACAAGCATGATAATGGGGTAAGCAGCCAAGCCTAACATGGCACATTAACTGATGAATCAGAGCATATATTGCAGCCACATGAGGTTTGTTTTCAGAATATCATTTTTCTTTCCCATTAGGATAGCAAAAGCCTTTGCCTCCATTTCAAGATGACATCTTTTTCAGTGAAAAGAAAAGAAGTTAATACAGGAACCCATTTTTCCCATTCGTTTTTCTTATTGACAAATTTCTAAATTACCACTAAAAACTTCTAAATTACTATTTTTAAAAAACCTAATGAGCTACTAGTGCAATATTACACCACAAATTCAAGTATCTTAGGCCATTTCTGCACTACTCTGTTACAGTGCTATTATTCCCCTTTCAACATCCTATGGAATTCCGGGGTTTGGATTTTATGCAGGGACCTTTAGAATTCTCAGCCAGAGAGCTCTGTGGCCTTAGTAAACTACAAACCCCAGAATTCCATAGGATATTGAAAGTGGAATAATAGCACTATAACAGTGTAGTGCAGAAATGGCCTTACATTTTGTCTGCTAAGAGAAGGAAAGGAAAACATAGCCTTCTATACGTCTGAAACTGTGGTTTTGTTTAAGAAAAAAAAAAATTCAGATCTGCCAGAATTTAAAAAAAATGTATTTCCCTGACAGTGGATGGAAAACATGGAGGTGGCCAGCATATCTGCCCTATCTTCCACAACCTGGTTTATTCCTGAACTTGCAAGTGCAAGCCAACAGTCTATACAACAACAATATCAACCACTGCTATCACCCTGGACAGATAAATTCTATATGCAGGACAGCTTAAATGTGTCAACCTTAAGAGGTGTCTATATGGCAGTTTCTGTCCAATGCCTTACTCTCTCCGGATGGAACTAAACCAACTAAAATGACTTCTACACAATCAGTTCCACTAACGTCATATTTTCCACTTTATAGCTGATATAAAAATAGTGGGTACTATTATAACTATTTTTAGACTTCAGCTTCAGCTTCTAACTCCGTTCTAATCCAAGGAGAAGAATATTCTAGACACAAATGTTATGTCATGTCATGAAATGAAGTGAACAGTAACATTTGCTCCCTTGAAACTTGGTTCTTGCTTCTTTGATGCCTGGTTAATTTTACTGAACAAAAAAGTTAAGTATTGGGGGCAGAAGGGGCTTGTCTCCACAAACAACCACCCCAAAATTCTTGAGTACAATCCTTGAAAATGATTCATCTTCAGGGCTGGCTTAATTGTAATGCAGTTTCTACTTAAAATTTGTCAGACAATCACGCAACACTAGGCACGTAATTTTAGTTTGGGGTTCTGCATACATATTGTGTTAGCTAGAATGGAGAATGCAGAGTGAATAAATTTTGTACCAATGTGTCAAATGGCCTGTTTCAGTGAAAATCATTTCATCATGAAAATATCCTAGAAGATCCAAATGAGAGCCCTATTTGAAGCACAGTGATAAAAGTGAAGAATTAGAATGGGCAGGTTGAGTTACCAGATGGCTCCTTGGGAGATCTCATTCACTTTGAAATGAAACTGATTTAAAACTGAGGAAGTCAGAGCTGATTTTGAAGCGAGGTCCTTTGAGAGCCTGTCACAGCTGTGACTACAAGGAGCCCAAGGACTCACCTCTGTGGTCTGTATGAGTGACAGAGTGTCTCAAACTCTGGAAAATCTGCGATCCGGTTTTAGAATCAGAGAAAAGTGAGACCCTTCCCTTTAACAGACAGTGCACCGTCTCAAAGAGACTTAGCTATGCCACTGAGTCAAAGGGAATGTCAAAGCAGAAATCAACATGGGCCTGCACAGAAAAAGCAGCTGTTGTAAAACCCCATACAAAGCAGCACAAATATTTTTATGTATTGTCAACTTGTGTAGCCCACGTTGTTGCTGGATAGCAAGTCCAAGCATCCCTGTCCTTCATAGTCAATGATAAAGGATATTAGGTGTTGACAAAATTTAGAGGTCCACAAGTTGCTCAACTTAGTTCAAATAACAGTCATTCCATGTTAAGGTGTCCATAATAGAGTTTGTTTTAACCCAATTCTTTCCAGTGTAAGTTCTTTAAAAAATCTAGATGTTTTCCATGCAGATTTTTGCTAGATTTATGAACACACAAACACATACACAATATCCGTAGCCTATAAACTAAACACAGGATATCTGTTTATGTGCTCTGCTCCAGAAGATGCTTCACAATCCCCACATGCCCCCTGGTTTCCAGTAGAAAGCAACATGTGGTTGTTCCATGTGGTAACCATACATTGCTGGTTTGTCACAATATATGTAGGTTTTGTTATCCTAAGAGGTGGGGGAAGTTGGGGTTTACCCACAATTCCAGCTTCTCCTTAGATTTTGGAGAAATTATAGCTCAAGAGAGGACTGCAAGAGGAGCATAATAGCAGGATCTTTTCATCTATATATAACAGTATTAACTGTAGAGAGAACTCCAGTTAAAGGTAAACAAAGTATTTTATTTGAATAGACAAACATATGAGAAATCAGGCACTCCTGAGAACCACACAAGGCTATCAGAAAGTGAGGGAAGAAAGGTTGGATAGAAGAGATTGGGTGGAAAGGGTGACAGCTACCAGTTCTGCAGACAGAGTCACAGTAGAGGGGACTCAGACAGCATCTGAGGGTAAGCATGGAGGAAGGGCTGTTTGAGGCACCATGTACTATGTACTACAATTGAATGGGGTCAAAGCTAGGGTTTTTATATCCTATTTCACAGTCTGAAGGGGTGCGTTGACAAAATTGTAATAGTTTTCCCATGGGATTGAGAAAGGGGTCTGGAATGAACTGATTGCTTAACTCTGGAGTGAGAAAACATTGATGAGACTCATGACAATCCCTTAATGTTCAGTCAGGTAGGGTGTGCAGGGAAGATCTCTGTTGAGTAAGGTTCAGGGATGGTCTCTGATCACTCACTAATTTGAGCAATTTGTCTTTCACTGTATTCAAGAATGCCAAGAATCTGAAGCAGTGAACGGATTAGCACAAACCCATCAGCTTTGGGGTTTTCCCCATAATCCTATCTGGCCTTTCATGACCTCAAAATGTCTCCAGTAAGAGAGACCCCAATCTCCAGTCATTAATAAGTCTAATTTATGAAAATTGCATATCTCGTAGGAAGGATAGTAGGGTATAGTAACAGGTTCACTCAAAGGGTGAGATCCATATGGTGACTTCTGCTAAAGAAAATCTTCTACCAGTGGAATGAGGATAAAGTTATTCCTATTCTTTTATTCAGACCTTGTTCCCAAAATCTCTGTTGACAGTCCTATGGAGAGATCTGTGGGGAAACTAAAGGGTTCCATGGAGACAAGAACAAATAGAACAATAGAAAATTCATTTGTACAAACTTTTTTAAAAGCTCATGCTTGATAAACAGATGACTTTCAAAGTAGCATTCTTGAAACTGTAAGTTGGCACACATCAGATAAATAATATTAATTTATAATTTCATTTAATGCCATGTGTTATACAGGTTTTAAATTATTAACATTATTTTGATTGTAGTTGTGATTACTTGGTACAAAACTATATACTTCTTTGCTTGACTTGAAATCTATTTTGTGGTGAAAGATCAAACCACAGTTGCCTGGTTAGCTATGAGAAGAAACTGTGGCTTTAAAAACTTCAGAAGTATTGAATTACAGTGAATGAGGGAGAGAAAAGTAAACAAGTGAAAACAACGGCCATTCAGAAATTAACAGGGATGGAGAATTTCTCCCAGTCTGCTTTTTAAACAAACCAACCTAATTCACACATCCCAGACTAATCCATGGATCAGAACAGAGTTATCTTTAAACCATGTTATTTTCAAAATTTGCAGTTCTCACTTCAAACCATACCCATAAAAATCCAATGCATGCCAAAATGTGTGCTTTAGGGAAAACAGTGTATACAAGTTCAAATTTTAGGGAAAACTGCATATGAAAATAAACATTAATGATCATGCTTGTTCATCTTAGATCACACGTGTCATTGTATACCTTCAAGTCATTTCTGCCTTACGGCAACCCTAAGGCAAATCTACCATGGGGTTTTCTTGCCCCTTGATTTGTTAAGAGGGGTTTTGCAATTGCTTTCTTCTGAGGCTGAGAGAGTACAACTTGCCCAAGGTCAACTAGTGGGTTTCCATGGCTTGGCAGGCGCTTGAACTCCAGAGTCCAGAGTCCTAATCCAACACCCAAATCCCTACACCTTCCAGCAGATGTAACCAGATGCTTATTAAATTATAAATTTTATAATATTCATTGACTGTATTTAATATGTATTGTTTATGTGTTCTTTCAACAGGTGCTTTTTTTTTAAAAAAAATGGTGCAATGTATTCTGTGCATCTAATCTGTTGATGTACTTTCATCTGCTGTTACCTTTTGTACCTCACCTCAATCCACAGGGAGATGTGAGTAAAAAATTAGTATTAGCAAGATTAGTGTTAGTATTTGTATTAGGCTATACCATGTTGGCTCTTACAGACTGATACATAAATGGGAAGGAGAGACTTATGATTGATTGAATGTACACAAAATGGACACTGACCAGAAAACAGACTGATTTATCTATTCTTATTTCTGCAAAAGAGGAATGAATTTCCTCCTTTGCAGTTCTGTAAACCCCATTCTGCTATCTCTGTTTAGCTTCCTGCTCAATTGGCTTACATGGAAATGCTTCTCATTAAGCAATTAAAAATGCTGCCATCCGGGTCAGTAAAGGATAACAGCAGTGTTAATTTTGGTTCGGTGTCATGATGCATAGGGAAAGGAATAAAATTAAAGTGCAAAATGACCTATCAAATTTACTTGGCAGGTGCTAATTCACTTTGATCTATTCCTCACCATAATAATTTCATGACAGCAGAGAAACCATACATATTTATAAATGTGGGAGCAGGCGGCTGTTGTTCTGTTTGTAATTTACAGCAACAAAGAATTCATTTGGATTACCATACTTGAAGTCCCAAGGTGACTCTGTTGTGGTTACAGGCCCCCTGCTGTGCAGGATACCTAACATAATAAAGAACAAAGCAAAAACAAGGCTACATTGAGGCAGGGGCTCCTGGGTAATCAATTCAGGTATTTACAGCTGAAACAATAGCACTGTGCAAATCAGCATCATTACTACAATTTGCTGATGGGAACTCAAGGGAATTGAGCAAGTATCTGCCTGCAAAGCAGCTGATTAATCCAAGTTACTTATGTTTGGTTAAAACATTATTGTTTCCATCATAATTAACAATAAATGAGTGCACAAATTAAAAAAAAATAGAAGGACAGTCAAAAACTCATCAAGCTAGCTCACACAGCAGCAATAGATTTGCATCATCTTCCCTAACTGTTAAGAACTCTAGAAATTTGGGAACAACCATCATCCTTCTCTTGGAACCACTGAAGGAAGCTCATTCATGGTGCAGTGGGTTCTCTTGGGCAGTGGACTGGATTTCCTTAACTCACGTTCTCTTGTAACCAGTGACACCTTTACATATATTCAGAGGAAGCTCAAGAATGGCCTAATTTCCAAAAAGAAGAGCCTTGATATCTTGTGATGGCAGACATGCATGCACACTTGGGATTGACCAACTTGTCAGCTTTGTTTTCTCCCACATTCAATTGTTGAGAATTCTGCTAAAAAAAAAAATCTTCACCAAACATTGAAAGGAAAGTCCCACCCACTAATGCATACAAAGAGCTTTCCAGTGTTTTCTCCCTCATACTCAACACATAATATCCTCCCATTAATACTGTAATATATAACCTTGTCAAAGTGCCCTTTCCACATGATGTTGTCAACCTGCCTCAGCCACACCTTGCTCCAGGTCTAGAAGCCATCTTACCACATGACATAGTCACTAGCCAGCTGCTACCTCATCCCCAAGTGTGGCTAATCAACTATTTTTCATTGATGGGGAGAAGCCATCAATGACCTCCCTTTGTGACACAATTGCATCAGCTGGGCAAGTGTGGTTCCTCCATGGTGGCTTCCTCTTGTTGCTGATCCAGCAGTGGGTAGGCCATAGGCAATCCCAGACTGTCCCTCCCTCAGTGACTCCCAGGGCAATCTCTGACCAGCAGCTGGCTGGCTGTTTCTGCTGCATCAGTGTGGAATACAGAAGGAGAAGGAGACAAAGGAGCACACAGTGTGGTAATTTCAGTACCCTGCACTGCCGCATGATCATTTTTCATGTCCCCTTTGAATTTTATTTTTTTTTAAAAAAATCTCTTTATTACCATTAGCACCATTTCACAATATAGCTGGCTGACGTAATCCAGTTAGTCCAGTCCATTGTGCTAATGTTAGCATGACTTCCAAGAAAAAAATAATTTAAAAAAGACCAATCAGGAGCTGTGAAGCAGGAACAGGGTGGGGAGACATGGGGACAGGGAGTGACCAGGGATGCTGTGCTGCAGCATCCTTGGCTGGTGCTCATTCGCTGACAGCAGAAACCTGCAGAAAACAGGGTTTTGATATGGACTCCAACCCGAAAATTGCAATGCTGCGATGAACACTGAACTATCCGATATTGAGGTATGTGGCGTAAAGAGCCAAAGTTACTTCAAACTCCTCACAGCACAGAATGCAAAAGGTTCTGGGCTGATGGAACTCTATAGCTGGGCATCTGGCTAAAAGTGCTTAGGAGATGAAGTGTAGGTTCAAATGTTTCCATTTTCACCCTCAATCAGTATGATTTCTCAATGGTGAACAGTTAAGTACTGAAGCTGGTTACTCAACTCTGGGACTCTTAGATGGATACAAATGGTCATTTTACCACACAATTTAATTTGTGGCAATAGCATTTGTATAATTTGACAGTATAATACAAGCAAACAGAGTAGTTGAGGAAGAGACAGGCCTGAGGTATTTCTGGATCTCTGTATAAACTTTTGCTTAATATCAACTGTGATTAGATAAGGGTACCAATACTGTAGTTAACCATGACTGAAGCATGTGGGAAGGGGACTTCTTGCTGGAATGTAAAAAGGCTAGAAGCACAAGGAAATAACAGTTGCTCCCAAATTTCCTTGTCACAATAAAGAGATCAGCCAACATTATTCCTACACAACCCTCTCAGCATGACTTTCAAGATTGCACAATACTACATGCACAAAAATCATATTAATAAGAGACCTTCCTTCGCCTATTCTGTCCTGACCAAGAAACAACAGATTGATGTGTGTGATCTCTAATGTATTACAATCTCAGATGGCCACCATTTCAATTCATATATTTGACTCTAATAATATGTGCTGAGAAATGTATTTCACAAACCAAATAAAAGATGGAATAAAAAAAACCCTAGATAAGAATGAATCAAGCTGCATTTCTATTCTCTGATGGCCACACAGAACTTCTTCTTCCAGTCAAGAACTATCAATTGCATTTCAAATGAGGCTTTCCTTCCACCTTTCAAATGATGCTAAGATGGCACAGACTGAAATCTCCCGGTGTGCTGAGATGTAGGAGTGCCTTGAAGCCACAGTGGAAGTTAGATTATTTGCATGCAGCGTGAAAGTTACAATACACTGATTTGCAAGCTGTTGAAAAAACATGAAGGAATTAATTCTCCTCTGCAGTCTGTCTCTCTCCATTTCCCAACATAAAATTCAACACAAGCACAGGTTTTTTAAAACAAAGTGAACAAGAAGAGAGGCTAGGAAGTCCTTTGGTATTCTATTACCGGTGGCACAATGTCAGCAAAATGAGAAATGGTTAAAACATACTGCTGACAGCTGAAGTCTACAAGGAAAAGATTCAGTATTTTTTTTTTCAGAGTTTCAGTCTACATCTATAAAGCTAACATAGGCCAATCACTTTTCTTAATAAAAACAACACCATATCACTGGAGAATGGTTACATTTGGGTCAGGGTTCTGGAGAATACTGTATGAAAGTAAGGATAATTAGGTGAAAGATCCCCTCAGTGATGAGCTGGTAAGAACTGGGAAGGCATCTCTAGATTACCTTACTAGCAGATTATGCATAGATTAAATTAATACTATGCACTGACATCCTAATAGAAATATAGTTAGATGCAGAAGCATAATATCTTTGAGGACATCTTGGCCTCTTTCTCTATTATTCCCTACAGGACAGAAGGTCATGTTGGATAAAACCAAAGATCTATCTTGTCCAGCATCCTGTTCCCAGAATGGTAGCCAATTGCCTATAGGAAGGAAGTTCAGCAGCAGCACATGAGTGCAATTGCTCCCTCTGTATTGTGGTCCACAGTGGCTAATATACAGGGGCATACTGCCTCTGATACTGGAGGTGCTATATAGTTATTCTTCCAAGCACTTGTTCTTATCTGTCAATGCCATGGATTTGTTTAGTTCCCCTTTATCTACTTAATCTACTCCTTCCAAGTGACCAGTCATGATTACATCTTGTGGAAAGTGAATTCCACAGTTTAAATGTGCACTATGTGAAGAAGTACAATCTTTTATTTAGCCTGTAACTCCTACAATTCACCTTCAGTGAATAAGCCTATATTCTAGTACTATGATAGGATGGGGGGGGAATTCTCCTATACCTCCAAAATTTACCCATTCCTATGAGGTCAGATGTTACAATAAGTTCAGTTTTGTCACTATTGTTTTGCCACATCCTGCAAACAAAATTCTAAACTGTGTGGGAAATCTACCTGAGTTAAGGAGGCCTCTTGCAACTGTAGTAATCCATCAGGTGCATGGAGGAGTGGGGAGAAGGGAGATAATGCAAGGAATGAGGTGACTCGTATCATTTTCCACCTCACATAATTTGAATTGAGAGCAAGGGGAAATTTCAGAATAAGGCTATTATCTTTCCAGCAATTTGCTAGAAGTCTCCCCTAATCCATTGCTTATCTAGATGTTTATTCACTTTCCTACTTCCAGTGTATGACTATTGCACTTTTGCCACACAGATAAGAAAGTTACTATACTGCTTTTTAAAATGGAGAATCTGAAAATGTTATTTGGTAGCCCAGTGGCATACTTTTAC